>JNDS01003349.1:0-58696 GCA_000697035.1 Rhizopus stolonifer B9770
AAAAAAAAAAAAAAAAAAAAAAAAAAAAAAAAAAAAAAAAACAAAGATTGTGTGTCGTTATCAATAGTTACCTTCACATTGTATACCAAATGCCACAGGTGACATTATATTCAGTTTCACTTGATAATCAATTGACACTTTTAATTGCTTCAAGAGCTTCACGTAATCGTCTTCTTCTTGGTACTTGCTGGTGACGTTTGGTCTTTTTACCTCAAAGTACACAACGCTAATTATTCTTTTTTTATTTTTAAAACCAATCATCACGTCGGGTTTCTTTTTAGATTCATTATCATATGCATCAATACTATTTTTGAAATTCCACAAAAAAATGTTAGTTATGGAAGCTAAAAAAAAAAAGCTTTTGAAACATTTACATGGAGTATACTAGGTTCGAATTTTTAAGCAGTATTTTTCTTAAAAAAGGTAAAATATATTTATCCATAAATGTTGATTCCGAGCTAATAATGTTATCAGCAACAGCATTGATAAATTCCAAGGCAATATTTTTCACGTAAACATCAATAGTATTCGTAGGGTTGAATTCAATTTCATCAATGTCTTGGTTTTCATCAATGGCCTAGATGTATATAATTGAGTGTGTTAGAGACATTGTTCATTGTTATAAAGCAGATAGTATACATCTATAAGTTGTTTGCAATAATATACGGCCTCACTGTTAACCTTATTCATATGTATATTTTCATAAGCATACTTATGAAGGTCATTTTTCAAAGCACTACAATAATATGAAATACATTTTCTTTCTTCAAATTTGTCCACCGTAAAAATGTGAGAGAGGGAGCTATTTAACCACTTCCGTTAGATAAAAATTTCACATAAACAAAAAAAAAAAAAAAAAAAAAAAAAAAAAAAAAATTACAGAATCCTAATAGAGTTTACAGAGTTGATCTCTTCTGCCAAAACTATGTTTCTGCTTCTGAACTTTAATAAAAGTTTCGTAACATTCAAATCATTGATAAAGAACTGTATTTTTATTCCATTTAGAAAATGCAATGATAATATAAAAAAACTTACCATAGATTCCGGCTCCCACTCCTTTACTCCGTTACCACTAAAGTAATTAAGTGTTCTCTTTCTTTTAACTTCTCCTTCAGAAACTGAAGAATCAGTGTCACTAATGTCAACTTTTTTTAAAAAAGAGTAGCTACAATGAATTTTATTCTTTCAATAATAGTAGTATTTATACACTAACTATTTTCAAGGATACGTTGTTTGTATCTTAAATAAGATGCAAGTTCCGCAGCATGAGATTTTCTAAGTTCTTCTTTTTCAGACATTTTAATTCGATTAGTAAAAAAAAAAGACAGGAACCAAACCTAGGGGTCCTATTAAAGCGTTTTATACTACGGAACTTATATTTATAGACAATGAGTTGGGTTCATTCAAAGTTTTAGTTTGTCCATAATGGGTCATGGTAGCTTGTTAAAGAAACGTATACACCAGAATCTGACACAGCTGCGTTTGTAAAAATATTGTCCATAAGTGTCTTATCAATCGTCGTAGAGGTGACTCAATTGTTAATAGAGTTTTTTAAGCTATAGTTAGCCATTATAAATGTAGTGTGATGAAAGGTTGGATGGTATTGGTCAAATAATACTCGAATTTGATTGGTTTATTGATGTTACGAATCTTTTTTTTTTTTTATATCAATCCCTAGACTTAAATTTTGCTTTAAAATTTCTTTCATCTGATGCACAGTAGCCGAGTTCCTTTTCTTAAAGGCATCATAAGTTTGGTGAAAAGACAATGCTGGTAAAACCGCCTCATGATGGCTGTGGATTCTTTTCCCTATATATATGAAAATGTATATAGCAACAAAGGGCCAGTTGTTATGTTTACTAGTATTCCTTTTGACTTTCTTTGTTGCGTCATTACGTGTTGTTTCGACCGATGGGCATTTGGTCCTCACATTTTGATTAGCTTCAAAGTATGCTACGTGCAAACCTCCTCCCAAGAAAGAAAAAGGGCCTCTACAAAGCTGCAAGATAAGTATACTAAATAGTAAAACCGATCTTGTATTCTAACATTTTCTTAACACAGTTCTGCTCATTTGACAAAGACTACATTGGGCACAGTAGCCAAGTTCCTTTTCTTAAAGGCATCATAAGTTTGGTGAAAAGACAATGCTGGTAAAACCGCCTCATGATGGCTGTGGATTCTTTTCCCTATATATATGAAAATGTATATAGCAACAAAGGGCCAGTTGTTATGTTTACTAGTATTCCTTTTGACTTTCTTTGTTGCGTCATTACGTGTTGTTTCGACCGATGGGCATTTGGTCCTCACATTTTGATTAGCTTCAAAGTATGCTACGTGCAAACCTCCTCCCAAGAAAGAAAAAGGGCCTCTACAAAGCTGCAAGATGAGTATACTAAATAGTAAAACCGATCTTGTATTCTAACATTTTCTCTACCATACGGAGCACACCACTGGATGATATCAAAGCTTGGTGTCTTGATAAGTTGGAATCTTTGTCTCTTCGTCCGCAACTGAAGCAAGAATGTAATTGATCAGGATATATTTACGTCACCAGAAGAAGAAACTGTCTTATTTTGGATCTCAGAATTAGTTGGCGTATATTTTTATGATTGATGCTCGTACCTTGAAATGGGAACTCGGGAACACATTGTGAATAATGAAGTTAACACAAGAATGATAAATGAACGTAAAGTGCTGGATAAATCAGTAAAGAGATAAGAAAGAATTGATGAAACCGAGGATTTGCTTATGACTGAATGCTGTAGTGTAAAAAGAGGAGTTTATTGATTAAAAAACGGGATACCGTCTCCCTTACTTTATTTTTCTTTTGCGCTTTTAAATTCTTACTTCCTAAAGAGTTTTATTATCCTATCTATTTATTTAAAAACATATAGTGAAAGTAAAAATTTAATTGAGTAATTTCACATATATCAGTCTATTCCTGTAATTTAGCTAAGTTACTTTTATTGTCTAAAGCAGAAGTTTCGGTATGAGAGCTAAAGGGCTATGGAATCAAAAGTGAATGTCTTTAAACTGCCATAGGCTTTAAATAAAAAGGAAGCTTCCATTCCCTTACTAATTTTTTTTTGGGGGGGGGGTTTACGACCTTTTTGTTGTGTTCCCTTATGAAGAAATAATTTGCAAATTTTGGTTTCATGACTGTAACGATATGTGTCTCATTTCCCCCACACCATTTTCTTCTTTGTACCTGAAGTTTTTAATAAACTTCAATCAATTACCAAGTTTTTCTTTCCCTTAGACTGTCCATCTATTGGCACAATGGAGAAAAGAATCGAAGAATTTTACTTGTAATACCTAACTTATGGGCATTAAAAGAAATGCTTATAAAGCTATTTTGGTGTATAAAATGCAGATGTAGAATTCTATTATTATTATTGTTATTATATTTTGAATTTTAAGCCACTCTTGGGACTTTTTTGATTTACATAACCTTGCCTATAAAATAGTAACTTGGTATATCGTAGAAATGTATACCTGGGTTGTATTTGCCCTTGGCATAATAAATTTATTAATCTCACGATTTATTCAAGTCATAAAGGAATACCTGAAATTTGTAAGTCAATCTTTGGTTGGACTTGGTGGTTTTTTAACTACTTTTATAAATAAAGGTAATCCTATTCCAGAATATCGAACTTTATTAATGCATTATAAGAACGTATAATAGCACTGTATACACTGTTTTTATATCCAATTGTATCATATCCAAATTACTATATCGACCTAATGCGAAATTGCCTGCTAAATGCTTGTTTGCAATCAAACAACTTGTCTTCAATCAAACAATTAAACCATGAAAAAATCCACCTATGCGCCGTAGTGATGTAAATCAGCTTTTTTCAACGATAAGCTACATTTCCTTTTCATAAAGTTATAAACAGTGCTGCGTGAAACCTTAAGATCATTGAATTGATCCAATAGATGCTCTGTGACTTCAACCACAGTAACAGATGGATCGACATCAATGGAATTGATAACAGTCATTTTATGCTCTTCCGTTAGAATACCAATTGCTTTGCCGCAGCTGATGCACTCAGGCACTTTTTCAATCTTCAGATCGAAAAACCTAACTTTATCTTGGACAGTATATCGCACACAATCTTGTTTAGTATTTGACTCCTTCATACGCGTATCTTCATCTTTTGACTTTTCATTTGCCATTAAAAAAGCCAAAGAAAATTCGTCAGAGGCCATATTTTTCAAATACTCAGAATGATTTGTAATTGCCTCAACAACAAATTCATTCTCATTAACAATGTAGTCCACGGATTTAGGACCTTTATTCTCATGTTTTATTGTACTAAAGATTGAAAAAAGAAAAACACTGGAAGAAAGGAACTCGCACTCATTATGTATTTTTTTGATTGTCAAAAAACGACGTGATTTCTAATCAGGTGACAATATTTCTAAAAATACGACTTTTTTTTCTAAAAATACGAAACTGATTTTAACTGTCCGGCGACATCAATTCTAGTCAGCCTGTGACATCAATTCTGACTGGTGTGCGACATTAATCTTGATTGGCTACGACATTACTTTTTGGAAACACTGTATTTGTCAAAAGCTTCACTTTTAGAAAAATCAAACAACGAAAAAGTTTTCTTTGAACCCCCCCCCCCCTTTTTTTTTAAAAACATGGTCTCTCGACGTTTGTTTTCTACAAGTCGTACTATTTCCGAATGTACAAAGTTACAAATTAAAAGTTCAGTTAATGAGCTCAATGTTCAAGAATCTCGAAAACCCAAGATTAAAGCAGCAGTCATGTTGGGATTCAAAGGTTCAAACTATCAAGGAATGCAACTGTAAGATCCTTCAAAAAAAAAAAAAAAAAAAAAAAAAAGCGAGAAAAAGTCTTACGCGTAATTTGTTATTTGTTTTGAAAAAAAAAAAAAAAAAGTAATCCTGGAGCGAATACGATTGAGAGTGTATTGTTTGATGCACTTTGTAAAGTAGGCGCTATATCTAAATCGAATGCTGTAGATCCAAGAAAAGTTGGATGGGTTCGATGTGCACGTACTGATCGAGGTGTTCATGCTGCTTGTAATATTGTGTCATTAAAGATCATCCGAGATCCTGATTTAGTAAACAAGCTGAACAATGTGTTACCTAAAGATATTAGAATCTGGGGTAAAAAAAAAAAAAAAAAAAAAAAAAAAAAAAAAAAAAAAAAAAAAAAAAAAAAAGATTAAAAGAGATAATGTATAGGTTATGAAGAAACACCAAGAGGATTTCATGCAAAAAATCAATGTGATTCAAGAATTTACGAATATCTTCTACCCACCTATACATTAAGACAAAGAAAGAATCCTATTGTATTAAAAGACCAGTCTGATTCGCCTAAAGATATCAAGATAATGACAAAGGATTCAACCGTTCTACGTTATGCAACACCGGACGATAGCTGTTTACTTTCGGACTATCGTTTGGATCAAAAACGTTTAGGGAAATTTAGAGAAGCCATGTTGATTTTTGAAGGCACACATAATTTTCATAATTATACGATATCCAAAGGTCTTCAAGAAAGATCGATCCATAGACATCTAAAGAGCATCAAGGTAAGTACACTCCTTCCTTTTTTTTTTGTCATTTTAAATAATAATGAGTGTGTGTTTTTAGGTGAGTGATCCAAAAGTAATATACGGGATGGAATGGGTAAGTATAAAGCTTCACGGGAGTTCATTTATGCTTCACCAAATTCGAAAAATGATTTGTAAGTGATCAACAAAGCTATTTTGGTATTTATTTTTTATTTTTTATTTTTTAGCTATGGCTATGCTGTGTGTTTATACAAATGCACCTCTTTCTCTCATTCAAAAGTCTTTTGAAAAAGATAAACTTAATATCCCTAAAGCACCATCATTGGGTCTCTTATTAGACCGTCCAGTCTATCAATACTATAATGAGAAAGTGACGAGTTTAGGAAATAAGAAACCTATTGATTTTGATTTGTACAAGACGGAAATAGAAAAGTTTAAACAGGAAGAAATCTATTCTTCCATTTTCAAACAAGAATACCAAACACACGTGTAAGTTTTTTTTTTCATTTTTTTTTCCCTTTCAACACCCAACTTTATAACTAAAGCACACACAATAGATTCGAAGATTTTTTAGTGAATGTGGATGCTCATTTACCGTGTGATTATTCCTATTTCAACGTTTCACAAAATTAGTGTATTTCTTTTTTCCCATCTCCCGCGCTTACATAAAAAAAAAAGGCTTCCCAGTTTACCGTCTTTTTTTTTTCTTTTCTTTTCTTTACTCTCTCTCTAAATTCTATATACTCTTAATTCAATGTCTAAAATAAATGAACTGGTTCATGCTGTTGCCAACTTGGCTCATATCGAAAAACCTTATCTTGAAAACCTTTTGACAATCAAGAAACTCCAATTAGAAAAAGATCCCGTAGATCTTGAACTTAGAGAAGCAGCTGCCAAAGTGTAAGAGGAAAAACTCTGTCCTCCAAAAAAAAAGTAAGGACTTAATTGAATATTATTAGGAAAATGTGGGAAACTGAATGGGTTAATTTAAACTCTTGGACGCTTCAATGGGCCATTTTAAAACTTACAGTAAATACCAAAAAAAAAAAAATTGAAATATTGTATTTATCTTTTGTCTATCAGTGTTCTTTACCAGAAGAAAAAGATCGTGCTCAAAAGGGAATAAAAAAGTCCAAGGAGATCTTGAAGGAAACAGAATTTAAGGTTGAAGTAGAGCAAGAAAAGATTCGTAAAGTGGAAACAGAAAATGAGAAATATTCTGTGGACCATAGAACTTTGGAAAGCTATCGTGATGAACTCACTGAGCTGCTGGACAGTGTGAGTTATGATATATATAAACATATATTTGGAAAGTTTTGACTCAATGGTTGTTATGGTATAGGAAGGTGAATTTCCTAATATGGAACCATTGAAACAAGCCTATGAAGAGTGTAAAGCGGAAGCACAAAAGGTAAGAAAAAGAAAGAGAGAGAATAGAAGGGTTTTTTTTTCTCATAATTTTATGATTAGAAAATTGAGGACATGAAGAACTTGGATATAGTCAAGGATTTGTTAAAAGAATCAGATAGTTCAGTATTGGAAGGCATTCTTGATTTAAGATCATCCACCACCAAAGAATCTATGATGGGAGAAGGAAAAGTCTATTTCCCGAATACGGCCTATGAATGTCTTGTGAAAGCACGCGAACTTTACCCTGATTTACCTGGTTTCCCATCACCAACAGAGTAAAAAAAAAAAAAAAAAAAAAAAAAAAAAAAAAAAAAAAAAAAAAAAAAAAAAAAAAAAAAAAATTATATAGCAAAATACTAAGATGATGATTTTAGATACAAAGATGAAAAGGATAATACTGGAGCTCATTATTCTCCTATGCAAAAGTACCTTTGGGATGTGCGTCACAAAATTGCTGAATTGATTTTGTGGTGTGACACAGAAGTCATCCACTTGATGGACAGAGAAACTGAACTTCAAATTGAAACTGGAAAGAAGTTGGATGAATATAATTTGAGTAGACGTGATAATATCGTTTAAGCCTTTATTAAAGAAGTCACTTTAACTGTACCATCTATCGTACCAAATAAACATGCGTTTGATGAATTTGTCCAGTCCACAGTAGTTATCTTTTGATGCAAAGGAGGTTCGTTTCCTATCTTGAGTAGAGGAGATGAAGTGTTTGGTTCCAATAATTTATAAATTGATCCATGATGTCTATTGGAAGCGCACAACACATAATCCACATCTGCACTAAATGAAACCATTTGTGTTCTTGGAGAGGCTGTCAAGAGAGATTGGATGATGCCGTCATCTCTAAATGATCGCTTGCTTTTCTTTGATGATATCGATGAGGAGGATGACATTGTTATATCTGCTGGTATAAAGGGAGTGGGTGGGAATCCATCTAAAGACCGACTGAAGATTGATTCTCCTGGTTTATGTATTGACCATTGAGACAGCTAACATAATCAATGGTCAATTAAGGTTCAATTATGTTACTAGCTAACCTCTCCACTTGTATCCACTGAATAAATTGAATTTTCATCAAAGCTAAATTGTGCCATACATGAGGAATTTTTACCGCTGTCCCATTCTATGATTGGTTTCATGCATCGAATGTCTTTTTTTTTTTAACAGAGTGAGTAGAGTGTATTTCGAAATCTTTCTTTACCGAATATTTGCATTAAGCCAGCATTGTCTCCAACCACTAACATTTGTCCATTGTGATTCAAATTAATTGTGTTGATATCTTGTTCTTGATCGAAACAATATGTACCCTAAAATGTATGGATAAACAAGTATCTTCAGAGTAAATTCCCTTACACATGCAGACATTGATTTCATGCTCCAAGCTACCAGTGTGGTCGATCTTTCAATGGCGTTTATCACCTTATTATTTGATCCTGTACAGATAAAAACGGGTTCAACTGGACTAGAAGTGATATGATTGATCCTAATATCTTCCTTTAGAATAAGACATTAAAATGTATCTTCTTCTTTTTTTTTTTTTTTTTACCAAGGGTAAGTTTCATCCATCAAAAACTCCTGCACGACTGATTTTGATTCCACATTATAAACACGAATAAGCCCTGTATCTGTTCCTAAATAGAGCTAGTATATTATATAAGCTAACCTGAACCATTAGATATTAACACACACTTTACAAATTTATCTGATCTTGCATCCCATTCGAGTGATAATACATTGGCCGGACTATTCTTTATCTTGAAAGATTCTGAAGATTGATGTTTACAATTCCATATTTTAACCATATTGTCCATATCACAACTTGCCACCATATCTCCCTGGCTCGAAAACTTGGCGTGGGTAATGGCCGAAGCATGTTCATAAAATTCCTCCTGTCCTACCACCAAAAAGGGCTCATCCTCTGTCTTGGTCGAGCGGATCACGGTTGATTCCGAGTTGGAGCGTTTGGGTGTGTTTTTGAATAAAGGAGCCTTGACTGGATCGGTGGCTGAACTGGCGGCTCTCCTACGTATAAATGAGATACCGTCCGTCATTTCCTTTCTGGTTTCCGATATTTGGTGTTTTAACTTGGCAATATCGTTCTCTCGAGCTTCTAATGTAGCCTTTTGACTTTCAATTGTACTTTTCAATGTCTCGATCTCTGTTTGTTGTGATTTTCGTTGAAGTCGGTCCAGATTGAATGATAATAAACTTGGTAAAGCTAATATTTTTTTTTAGAGAAAAAATTAATTAAAAATTATGAAACACTTACGCATGTTTTGAAAAGTGGTGGCTAAAAAGTTGTGTAAAGAGATTGTGTAATTATCTACCCAATATTTTGTAAAGTATGTTTCAAAGGTTGGATCACTCGATGGATTCTTAATATAAGGAAGGGCTGAAAAAAAAAAAAAAAAAAAAAAAAAAAAAAAAAAGGTTAATACATACAATAAAGCCCCTTTTTTTTTTAAAGTTCTTACCAAACCATGCAGCCCATTCTTGTTTTCCTTGTAAATCTGATCCATAAATATCAAAAAATTCGACCACTTTTTCCCTTTTTTTGTGTTGAATAGCGTGAACAAGATAATGTCTTAATAAGCAAAGTTCAAACTTTTTTATGGTGCGTTGAAATCGACTGTCCAGGCGGGAAAAGAAGCGAAGATCAAGATATCGATAGTATTCAACAAGTCCATGAATATCCCCGTTGGTAATATTGACCAATAGCTCTTCAACAATTTTGTCGACCTAAGATGAAATCAGGTCAACTCATTGCTCTCATTACAGGTTTTGAATGTTACTTGAAATCCTTTGTCTTTATCAGCCCTTGTTTCTACCTCCAGTGCTCGAAAAGTGTTTATAAATCCACGAAACTATAAAGTGTAAAAAAAAAATATATAGTTCTACTGGTTCATTTACTAGCAAATACTCTTTTACAAGCTCATCAACTTGTGAAAGTGAATTCATAATGTTTAAATTGTTGAGTATTGAAAAAGTAAAATAAAATAAAATATAAAAAAAAAAGAAAAAAAGGAGTAATTTTATTCCTGCAATAAAGTGTGACAACAACAAAAAAAGAACTTTTATCACTGCCCATTGACTATTTATCCTTTTCTGTGTAATATTTTTTGTTAGTGGGAAGCGAAATATACACGTCTGGGAGGTGTCGTGTTCATTTGTAACACAAACAAAAGTATACGAACTATACTTTCGTTCTTTCCAGTGACCATATCGGAAATGACCTTTCACGGGGGGAGAGCTATACCCACAACTTCTGTCACCAATGGACATGATGAGGAGGTTTTTTTTATTGGTTTGTAACGCATTTTCTTTCCTCAGAGCATAGGTTGTCGATGAATTTTCTTTTTTCTCTTCTTTTCTTTACAGTAACGATACTTTATGTAGGAAATTTGTCAAGGATAAATTGAGTTATTCTCTAAAGTAATTTTTTTGGTAACAATTTAATGAATACTTCTACTTGAACACATTAGAATCACTCGCCAGATTGTTACCATGATTATTTTAAAGAATATCATAGTTTTTGACGACTTTCCTATAAGCGGATTTGAGGTGTATTGTATATTTTTTAAAGCAGTTTAACTTAATTACTATAGTAAAAGACGATTCATTATATCCTATCAGATGCCTAAAAAAAATACTGTATCTTTCTTTTTTCAACTATGAGCAACTTAAGCTGACAATTAGAAATTTTGGCTGACAAAACGGAGAAGATAATAATAAAGATCAGTAAACGAAGAATTAAAGAGACTGCTTTGGTAAGATTCCTGTAAGAAACCAATTAACAAACATCTTTTTATAAATGGTATAGAAAAGAATAGACGGAATATGACTACTATATTTACTATAGAAGAGTGAAATATCGATTTCTTCCAAATTTTATGACGTTACAAAATCGTTCAATGATTAAAAAATCATTGGTATTTTATCTAAAATACTATCATTTTACTTCATTCATTATTATATTTAATTTTTCAAAGAATATAATTGTAGATTTTTCAAAGTTGCAGTATATTCACCGTCAGTCTTATTTTGATGAGACCATTCTCAAAAATCCACTTGTCGAAATTACTTTGAGTTTTGGAATAACATTCAAGAACAGAAAACAACCATAGAAATTAACCTTTGAACATAATCTAAACGTGCTTTCCCTCCCTTTCTTTTTCTTTTTTTTTTTATTATTTTTTTATTATTCATTTATTGCCACTGTAAAGTACTGTTAATTTGGGTACGTTATTGTATAATACCTGAATAAAATTTTCTTCAAGTATGATATATCATAGACGATAAAATTTGATTGATGCTTGTAAAAGACTATAGTTTGACTCTATGCACTAAAAAGAAGCTTTTCATATACTTTTTTCTAACAGATACTAAAGTAAATACAAACATGTATTGTTAAAGAAGGACTTTTTTGGGTGTACATTTACTACCTATTTTGTTATTGAAGAATATTTACATTTTTTCTCATGATATATTATTGAATTAGTCAAAATTATTTATCAGTTTTGATCATTTTTAGCTTTTTTTTTGCTTTTTCTTTAATCCTACTTAAAAAAAAAAACATAAAATAAGCATTGAAAAAAAAGCCTAATAAATCAGTTTTATTCTATACATGCGAACGAAGAAAAAGCAAGGAATTGTTGGTGCATTACACAGCTTAAATAACCCGCCTAGTTGGAGATTATCTAAAGGGAAGAAGCGGGAGTATGAAAGTGATGTTGCAAAATCTAGTTCTTCCGCAGCTAAAGGACTCAAGTTTGGACAAGAAAGGGATATAGTGTTACTTAACGCTTTGAATGATGAGTTTCATGACATGCTTTCTGGTGATGTCATACAATGTATTGAATCTAAAGGTGATTTAGAGGCTCTTAAACTTGCAAGTACATCTACGTTAAGACTTCGCAAAGGAACTGTCACGCGTGCTGAAAAAAGAATTAATGCGAGTGCAACCGAGTTAGAGAATTTGTTAAAAAGGAAGAGAAAGGATAAAACACCATATCAGCGTTGGAAAGAGTTGGTTGATCAGAATTTTGATAGTATTGCTCAAAAGATCCAAAGCAATTTAAAAGGAAAAAGAAAAAATCCAGAAGTACAGCATACTGAAATCACTAGTAGTGAATCTCATACTGAAGACAACCCAATTCCCCTTACCGATGAAGAAACAGAGTTAAGAACTTTCAGCTGTTCACTAACTCCATTATTCAGATCTGATTTGGCTCCTGATATCCAAAATGAATTTTTAGACAATATCCGCAGTGCAATGATTTCTGCCACCGACTACATTTATGAATATGGTATACAAATGTTTAAATCAGTATTACTCTTCAAAAATGCTACTTTTGCTGCTACTGAAGATGGTACCATTACGCTTGAACAAAAGAACGGTGTTTTGATTTCGGATATGTTACCACAAAACTATCAGTCACAATATACAACAACATATTGTCCTCCACCGCTAAATCGTGACCTGTTGTCCTCCAATTCATATGCTCAAAATCTGGTGCAGCTGTTCAACTTTAATCAGTTACAATTAGTTCACTCTAAGTACTTTGGCCCTAAAGGAGTGCAAGAAGGATCGCTGACGAAACATTCTTTTTTAAATGCAATATTCAAAGCACTGCCGCTTTCCGAAAACAAAAAGCCGGATATAGAACCTTATGTGATGAAGATGGCCCTCTCCAAGTACTCTACCAATTTCAAGAACATGTGGGACAATATGGGTCCTTTTTATACCATGTTAAATAACCTTTTGATGGTACTTCTTCGCCTCCATCTGGCGCCTAAGCGAGAGGAAAATAAACGGAAGAGAATTGAAGCTCTAAAGAAAAAAGAAGTTACAAGCCATCCTATAGAGCCAAGAGGGACTTCAATTCCGTATGATAAGATATCAGTTGCTGCTCTAACCTACAACGCACGCAAAAAGCTATTGAAAAATGAGTGGAAACGAAGAGAAAAGTATTATAACAAGGCTCTCAATGATCCCGAAAATAAAGAGAAATGGGAAGCAAAAGCAGAAAGGTCAAGAGAACGTACTTTCACTTACGTTCACTTGTTAAACTCACAGGTAATATCTTTAAAAATAATTTTGAGCATTAGCTTACTTTTTTGTAATACAGAGACAACGATCTACAAGAAAACTTTTCAGAACAGTAACAGAAAAAGAAATTGATCTTGAAATCGCCTCCGATACTTCTCCCGTTGCATCGCAGCAATTGATGGAAATCGATGATGACTCTGTCCAAGATACAGATGGTGATATCCCGAGAAGGCGGCTCAACAAGTTGAAGAAAGTAATAAAGACTCTCTTATTCAAACGACCTGGATCAGTATTTTCTGAACGTCACATCGTCAGCATCATAGGAGATATCAAGCCAAAAGAACTGGAGAGTTGTCAAAAGATTTTAAATATGGTTTTACCGTATATACACGAAAAGCAATATATGTACAGTATCGTTTGCAGGATACCTTTCATGATGATGTGCAACGATATTTTTCGGTGTACAGGTTACTCCAAGTTTACGAAGAAACTGGTTCCAATGACACACCCATCAACTGTTCTTTGTTTAAAGCTGGATGCTCCGACCATTTTCTCGATTGTATCTTCCACAAAAGCAAAAAAAACCAATGGATCTGAGAAATTTTGACAACAACATTATTAAATCGCGGCAAGTTGCCACTGAATCGAAAGATGCGATTTTTAGTTCTTTCTTTGATTTAGGAAAAATCAATAATCTCTGCGATAGCTATGGCTTGGTATTTGCACACAATATGCTTGTTCTACCTGGATGTAAGACCCTCAGAATAAACGGTTTTCTCAAAAGCTCAAGAAATAAACCATTTTTGATAAAATCAGAAATCAAAACTACAGAGAAGAGTACAACAATGGCTGATGATAGCGAAACGAAGAGTAAAAGAATAATACAGCAAGCTGAAGTAGATGCTCTTCTTAGATCAGTACAAACATTGGAAGTAAAGAGAAAAGAGTTATTTCTGGAAAACAGCTTTCGAGACCTGAAAAGAAAATGGATCAAGAAAGACGAAAGTTCTCAGTTGACATTGGAGCAAAATGCAAATAATACCAATGTTTACACGCAAATACAGTCAGCAAAAGCTCATAGAAGCCAAATTGATCAACGAATACAGAATGAGAAAAGCAAATTGGCCAAAGCACGACAAATACTGTTTGATTCAGTGAATGAGAAGCTTGAAAGGACAGAAGGTGGTGTTGGATCCGAAAACAAACTTGTAATAATCCAACAGAATTGAAAAGGGATTACCAAAGCCGAAGACTGTACAATCGACCCCATACTGCTAAATTCAGGAAAGTGACGTTTTCTGGTACTGACAATGGCCTGATATCAATGACAGACACTGTAAATTTGTCAATGGAAAAGTTCAAATTTCATTTGCAGTTATATAACAGATTTGCAGTACTGAATGAAGGTAAACATTTGGATCATATAGCTTAATGATTGTATGCATGTATTAATATCAGTCGGTAATAGATACATATCCGCCATTGAACTTAGATACCAAAGATTCTGAAAGTTTAAAAATTCAAAGAAGCTTTCGTGTTTACTCCAGAGATGTCGATTACGGAAGCGGTGCTCGTTCTTATAGAGAAAACTTGGAGAGAGAAAAAAAGAAAGACTCCAATGGTCTAGGAATTTTAAGCATTGAATCTACCATGGCAAAAAATAGTATTTATGACTTGGCTTCGGCACAACAGGTAGATGACTGGAAGAAGAACATGGAAAGCAACTTTATTGAACTTCGAAAGTTTTACTATTCATCAAAACGAATGAAAAAGAAGAGAACAAAGGAGCTGAAGAAGAAAAAATACGTTGATCGCCTATGTAGCGAAGAAAGATATTTTGTTTCACCAGTGAAAGACAGAAAAAGAGTCATGTTTGTCGGGGATAGAGGACTGGCAGCGGGATCAAGGCTTAAAGGGTTTATGCGATATGGTGGCCTTTGGAAGCCAAAACAACACAGTCGATACGCTGCAGTGTGTGTGACAAGATCGACTTGAATAAAAAAGGTGAGAGAACGGTAAAGAAAGTTAGCGGCTCCTTTATTTGCTGTAACCAATCCTGCCTATCGGTCAAATATAACATGTCGACTCATGGAAGAGACACACTTTCTGCATTGGCCATTGCATTTTCTGGTGCTTGCAATCTCATACTTGGTATGCCTTGCCCAACATTCAACTCAAGAATCAGCGAAATTAATGCTGATGCATTTCAAAGTCTTTACCAACTTTTTCTGAACAAGAAACAAGGAGCGGCCTACCGTCGATGACGTGTAATACCTTTTACAGGGTAAGATGCCACACTTTAGTACACAAGTAGACTATAAGCTAATCTATTGTTTTGCATTTTTTAATAATTATCAACTTTTTTAATATCATTCTGGTAAGCAAATCCAAAAAAACACTCAATTAATTTTTTTTCGGACCTGTAGTTCAAAAATACCCTTACAGTATTTCATGGAAGGCATAAAAAAGGAACTTGAAAAATACGATATGGGTCAAATAAAAATACCAGAAAATGATAGAAAATTCAAAAAGGTAATCATTTCGAACTCTGTGTATATAGATTATTATTTAATTATTAACATGAATACTATGTAACTGAAATATAGTTTAAAGCCGAATCTTATTGAAAGTCATAATATTATCAATCGTTTCATCCCCCAAAAAAAAAAATTAACATGAAAGAGGAAAGGCTCCAAAAAATGTATAAATTCATGTAAAGCAAAATATAAGAATTCTAAAGCAATTAGATAAGCGAGTATTAGTGTAGACAAACACATCTTTAGCAGCAAAAAAGTTTAAAAAAGATGCGGTCGAAGGATACAGTGCAGCAGATCATATAATCAAATTTAGAGGGCATATGTTGGAGTTTTTTTTTTTTTCTTTTCTTTTAATTAGAAATATTATTTGTATCTGAATGTTCATATACTTAACTCTAATTTCAGAGTATATATTTGATAACGTGGTGTTGAAAATAAACGTATAAAGAATTGAATAAGTATAAAATTGTTTGCTTATTTTGGATATTTCATTCCGTTCTGGAAGAGCAGAAGCTACAGTAACGGCTAACCGCCGGAAATACAGAGAAGGATTTTCTTATTGATCTGGATTTGGAAAACAAAAATCCCCAAAACCAACTAGAGCGAAAAACACTAGATTACTGACATCACTAACAACAATGGACTCAAAAACAGCAAAATCTTTTGTATCAATATCTGGTTCAGGCTTTTTTGCTGAAGAAAGCGAGATGCGAAAAAGTCTAACTACAGGCAGCACAAGATTGCAATTTTTCTCGGTCAAAGAACTCGATAAATCAAACTATCATACACGGACGTTTTGGGGTCAAAATGGATGACATGAAATTAGAACTATTTCTATAGAACAAACTGATGGTATCCTGACAGAAATCATTAACACAAGAAAGATAAGGCTCTGTCAAATGCTATTTTTTCATTCGAAAAAGATGTATTGGTCGGGTTCGTTGGATTGAGAAATTGTAAGATTGTCTACAAGAATCAAAGCCTCAGCAATCATCAATCATACCATGTAGACGGGTGTACAAATAAAATTGCTAATAATTTATCGATTTCAATCAAATAAAGATGACATAAACTGGAGCAAAATAGCATTGATTGATGAAAATGAATTTGATAAAGTGCAAAAGGTTTTCTCTAGAAATATATATTGGTGGAAATAAACAGATTTTAAAAGTCGCTATAAAAATTTATAAGTTATTTGTGACACTATTGCGACCTCCTCCTCCTTTTTTTTTTTTCTTTCTTTTATTTAAACGTCCGGGATTTTTTAAGCAAAAATTGAGTTATTTATTGGGTTATTTACTCAAGAATATACAAGATTTCTTTTAGTTATGAAGCCATCAGTAATGTTGCGAAAAATGAGAGACTACAAAAAAAAAAAAAAAAAAAAGAAGATAAAGTCAGATTTCGTCTTGAATATCTGTATAACGTCCAAGAGTGATTTAAAATCTCGTGATTAGCCCTATAAACTAAATCTTTGTCATGTTACAGTTTATATGAATCACTTAAAAATATCAAACTCTTATTAATGCAACATGATCGAGCTTATAACAACACTTGGACCTGTTCTCTATAAACAAGTTTTGAGATCCAGAACATTGAATTTCCGAGAAAGAGCGGTCGTTTAAAATATAGTTTTTTTTTTTTTGGTGTGCCTCTCCATAAAACTTTCTTTCTTCTTGATTATCTGATAGATGGTTCTTTGCATAGGTTCTGAAAAACCAATTAAACGAAAGCTTATTGTAGTCGGGGATGGTGCTTGTGGAAAAACTTCATTATTAAACGTATATACAAGAGGCTATTTTCCCCAGGTATATTTTTTTCGATTCTTCTTTTTCTTGCCCTGATTTTTTTCTTTTCTTTTTTTTTTTAGGTTTATGAGCCCACAGTGTTTGAGAATTATGTGAATGATGTTTGTATAGAAGGTAGAAAGGTCGAATTATCAATTTGGGATACGGCAGGTAAAAAAAAAAAGAAAGAAAGAAAAGAAAAGAAATAATAATAAAAACTAAAAATCTGGATTATAGGACAAGAAGAGTTTGATCGTATACGTTCCTTGTCTTATCATGATACACATGTTGTCATGATTTGTTTTTCAGTCGATAATAGAGATTCATTGGAAAATATACCAAATAGGTGGATGGAAGAGTTAGAAGAGGGTTGTCCTAAAGCAAAACTTATTTTGGTGGCACTGAAATGTGATTTACGAGAAGACGAAACTGTTCTTAAGAAGGGTGGTCCAATCCTGTATCAGGAAGTAAAAAAAAAAAAAAAAAAAAAGTTTCATTACACAAACTAAAATTTTGTTCACTCATTATTTTTTTAGGGTTTGAATGTTGCTAAAAGTATACATGCAGTAAGATATCTTGAATGTTCGGCAAAACATAATCGAGGCGTGAGAGAATGTTTTGATCAAGCGGCAAAAGTAGCTATTTCTGGTATGAAAATATACACGGCATTTTTTCATTAGAGGAGATATTTATTTCTTTTTCTTGGTAGTAAAACTAGACGATGCATCAACCAAGCACTCTTGCGTTATTCTTTGATATTCCTTATTTGTACCTTAATTTCCCGAAAAAAAAAAATCAAGATTCTCTTTGTACAACAGCGATCTGCAAAGCCATTAATATTGTTCAACCCGTTTTCTACAATGTTTTAAATTTACATGTTCAATGCATCCCAACTTAGACATGGTCATACCTCGTATTTAGATCTTGTGTTGCATATATAGCATTGAGTGCTTACACTTACTCTATAAAAAAGCACGTGTTTCTCTCCCCCTAAATACTTTTTAAAGAAAGATCATGGAGATTCTCTACACTGCAGACAAAAAAAGGCTAGTTGCGGAGATGTAATGTCGAATGATTTAAAATCTTTCCTCACTAAAGGATTTTACCCTAAATTTAGATGATGTTATTTTTTTTCTGGACGTATCGAAATTAATTTCCAGACATTCTTTTTACCTTTTTTGGATAAGATAAATATGGAAATCAGACAAAAAAGGATTGGCTTTTAGATGAATGAGAGTTTACATTTAGACATTTACCTATATACATTATAGAAAATCAGCAAATATGAAAGATTGTTTTAAGACAAAGTTATAAATCTAAAGAAACCCTTACCTGTAATTATCTTTATGGTCCCCGAAAGAACCAGCTGTGTACAGTACAGCGATGTTTTTCATTTTCGTTTAATGCTGCCTTTTAAATTCTTCGGCTCTTCCCTTCCCTCCGTCTAGATATCCACACCGATTGACAACATTTTTTTTGTCGTATTCACATCTCGCTGCCAAAGTGTGGAGCAGGTTTTACATTCCAGCACACCTTGACCGCGAGTATGTGAAGCAGCCTCAAGACTTTCCGAACGGCACTTGTTACAGATTTTTGAAGTTTTGTATTCATCTATCGTAATGGCAATAAGCCCGCCCTCCCTTTCTCTTTTTTTCAGTGATCTCCAGAAAACTCCTGTCACACCAGTCCTGTTATTCTTGAGCTTAACGACGTTCTTGCCAAACATGCCATCGCCGAAAATAATTAAAGGTACTTTCTTGGGACTTTCTTCATATTCTAGAGGACGCCATCTATTTGTTTTACCCAAAAAAAAAAAGGTGAATTTCCAACCTTAGCAAGGATAAAAGCACACTTTACCTCGATTGTCTGTTTGTGTTAAGAGCGCTTCCAGTAGTACTGCCAGCCTGATTTGGAGCTTTCTTTTTCTTTTTACGACCTCGCTTCTTTTTCTTATTATTGTGCTTTCGTCTTTTTCTGTTGTACTTTGATCCACCATTAATTAGCATGTTGACAAGTATTTTAGATGCCCTTTGCTTGCCCTGGCAGAGGAAAAACCGATACTTTGCAGTCTTGCAGGTATAGAAATCAAATAAAATATTCAAACATTGAAATATGTAATCCATGTAGTTCGAGTATCCATCTGTGCTGGAGATCTTGGTTGTCGGGATGCGTGATTCGATTCCTTCAATATGATTTGCTTTTTTTTTTTAATTTTGTTTGTGTCGCTGAATATTTTGTAGATCCTGTGTAGTAATAGTACTCCTTAGTGGTACAAGGCATAATAGTGTGAGTGTTAGTGCTCAGCCCACTGACCGCAGTAAACACTGATTTTCGCCCAGGATCTATGAATATTGGACAATAGGACGATTGAACCTCTTCGTGGTTAAAGTGCTCCAATTTAAGGTCAAAATTGAATGAATTTCTGGCGTTTTTTTTTTTTTTTTTTTTTTTTTTTTTTTTTTTTTTTTTTTTTTTTTTTTTTTTTTTTTTTTTTTTTTTGTTTTGTTTCGTTTCGTTTCGTTTCGTTTCTTTTGTAAAATACCAAATCAACAGAGAACCCATCTGATCTGATTAAATTACCAAATAAAATTTGGTTTTCGCCACTTGGGGGCAAGCTCCTCGCTATAACATAAACGAAGCAAGTTAAATTGTTTTCAAAGTCTATCGCACCATTGAAGTGATTATATATACCTATCAAATCGTAGCATCTTAAAGTTTATGATGTCTGTAAACATTTCCAACTGTTTGTTGTAGCTCGCTGCTACTAGCTTTTTCAAAAAAGCAGACAATGTCGGTGCGCTCATCGTTATTGACCTAAAGTGTAGCGATGGAATAGGAAACAGTCCAAACAAATGCGGTAGTGGAAGACTTCTAACGTCAAAAGAATGGTGGTTTTTATGTTCTACCTCATATTCCGATAAAATATGTGAAAGAACGGGGATAAACTTTTCGGAATTCTTACTTAAGGTTATCAGTGTCACCCTTTCTGGCACAAGATTCTTTAGTGGCAAACAAAAGCTAGTAACAAGATTTTTTTTCTTCTTCATCTAGATCAGATACAGTGTTTGGCCACGTTGGGGTTCCACCGCAAATAAATTGATAAGCATAATGTACAGAGATATCATGTATTCTTTTAGAGGCCATTGACTATTAGATGTAAAGCAAACATGAGTAAAATGAAAACATCTATAGCAAGATTAACACTTACCATAAACTTATGCTGAAGTTTGTATTTTAAATATTTGATCATTCGCGACTCAAAGTTTTCAACAATATGATTTTGATAAGATGTTGCTAATTCGGTACAGGCTTCTGACAAACAATTGCTTGCTCCTGCTTGGAGCTTTTCCTTATAAACAATATTTGGGGATGATATACGACAAGCGTCCCAAGTGCTGACTAAGCTGGTAAAAGTATAAATACTATTTGTTATATTCATCCCATTCACGAGCTGACAGACAGAGTACCAGTAGTTTTTGTTGAAAACGCTATTTGGAACAGCATTATGACTATCAGAAATACACATATGATTTACAAAGCACATTGCTCTAAATATTATGTGTCTTAAGTCTTTTGAGGTAGCAAGCACCTTCTGGTAAAGTAAACCTTGATATTCTTCATTAATTACTGATCTGAAAGGTAGCTTACGCGTGAAAGCCTTGTAATCGAGGCCTAAATTTTCTGAAAGAGATTCTTTTTTTGGTTGGTCTATGATTGACACACGAAAAAGATTTTGAGGAGCTATGTCCTGGTTCTTTACAACTTTTACATGTAACAGACGAGGAGCCACATGAAATCTTTTGATACTTTGCAGCTCTTTTATCTTGCCTAACACTACTAGTCTGCTTTCTTTTCTTTCCTCTTGCTGTTCCAACTATGAATATATAATATATAGATTAGTTTGGTTTGGTGGGGGTATGTCTCGACTTATTGTTACCATCATCGGCTGACTCTTCTTTATAAAGTTTGCATTTAAAGTAGTTGTTGTTTGCATGTCCACTTTCTTGGCAGTCCTTACATATTACATCTAATAAATCAATTAGAAAGTGTAGAGACATAAGTATATATATGTGTATACTATATTCCTAACCTTTGAGTTTTTCTTCTACTTCTTTATAGCTTGTTTTGTTGAAAACTGAATCTTTTTTACTTTTAATAATAGACTTGAACATGCAATAAATGTTGTCAAAATAAAATAAAATAAAAAAACAAAGAAAAAAGAAAAAACAAAATTTGATTTTGCAGTTTCAATTTACTTCTGCTTTATATTGATCTGAAAAATTGTTTACAAAAGAAGATATATTTTATCATTTAGATACATCAGTTTATAGAAGCATTTCGACACAATAGGTCTAATATTTAACAGATACCATGGTACATTAAGGACCATTCATAGACTGCTAAGATTAAAGGATACTAGTTTAACTTTAATTCATTGGAGAAGAAAATAAAATGAAAGGATTTTTATACAAGTATGTACACCTAAACACTAATCTCTATTTCAGCATAAATTTATCTGGATTTTTCAAACGTGTATTTAATTTCCATAACCATACCATCTTTCATATTTGCTAATTTTCTATAATATATAGGTAAATGTCTAAATGTAAACTCTCATTCATCTAAAAGCCAATCCTTTTTTTGTCTGATTTCCATATTTATCTTATCCAAAAAAGGTAAAAAGAATGTCTGGAAATTAATTTCGATACGTCCAGAAAAAAAATAACATCATCTAAATTTAGAGTAAAATCCTGTATAAAGTCATATAAGAACAGAACAAATTTAGTTTTATCCGAAAAGACGGTGTTATTCTTTATAATAGTCATTTCTTCATGCATTTACAATCACAAACCAAAGATAATAGTAGAACGTTTACATATAATAAAAAAAAAAGGGGGGGAGGGTATTTAATTCACCCATTGCTTTACTTCGTTTACTCTATCCTTTGTCTTTTCAATACAGTAATTCATTTGCTTCATGCTCATTGTGTTTCCTCCGCTCTTATAAATTCTACAAATGGTGTAATCAAAGTCTAAAACGATAGTCACTGTTTCTCTAGTCAAGATCTCTTCAACGTCATTAGGATCAGTCAAGATAACATCAGGATTGTTGAATATACAAAAGGTAGCTGAAACAGGAAATCGTGAAAGTTGAATAGGTTCGTCTAAATCTTTAAAATCAGCTTCAACCATCATGGAAGGTGATACATTTGCTTTTGGTAGTTTTACTATGGAAAAGTCAGTCTTTGAAGAAAAAAAAAAAAAAAAAAAAAGATTTTTAAAAAAATCACTTACAGTCTTTCAATGCGGTTGTTAAGGATAACAATCCAGCATCCAACACATTTCCATCATAGTTTAAGCATACAATATCTGCATACAATACCCAAACAGCTTTTCCTTCTTCAATACATAAACTTTCCAAAGGGAATACATTTGATCTACAAGATTTATAGAAAATGAGCATTTTCTTTTTCAGGATGTGTGTGTGTGTGTGTTTGTGTGTATTGTTTGGTTTACTTTGAAAACAGTTGGTGAATAAACTCTGATATAACTTGTGCTTTTTCAGAAGGTGGACCAGATTTGAATTTAGAAGAACAAAGAGGTGATAATTCAACATTGGGAACTACAAAAAAGAAATGTTAAACTCTGTTTCGCGTCTTTCTTTTTCTTCTTTTATTAATTACCTAAATAGCCTTGGTTGGGAGTATCTACTTTAGGCTCACATACTTCTGCTTTAATACCACAGACTACAGTGGTACCTCCTAAACGTACCATGGCACTGGCATTGGCTGTGGAAATGGTGTTTTTGGTGATCATTGTCTTTCTGAATTGTTCTAATACTCTTCCGTCAGGTCTCACTTTTTCATTGAGATACTTTTTCAAGTATTCGTGAGGTTGTATTTTGCTAAATATTTCGAAATTAGATGCCATTGGTTTGTTAAAAAAAAAAGAGAGAGAGAAAGTGAGAAAGAAATAAAGCAAATTGACACAAAAGCGATATGTGGCTTAGTTAATCACTCAGAAGCTCTTGGAAAGGAGGTGCGTGTGAGAAATACAATGCCAAATATAAAAGTACGCGCATGAAACTGGAAAATTTCATTGGGAGAGAGAGTATGTGCAGCAAGTTGAAAGTATTTTATTGTACGTGAGAACTTTTTTGTTTAAAAGAATATGATTTTTCTACTTTTGGACAGTATTCCACGCCTTCTAGCTTCCTCTTGACTATCTCTTTCTCTCTCCTTTCTTTTCCTTTTTCTTTTCATTACTTTTCACTTATGGATATTGAAGCAGCCACTTGTTTAATCAGACTATCAGGCAACCATCCAGAACCAAAGATGTCAAAGTTTCCTATAAGTAGCTCTGATAAAATACCCAGTCGACCCTCCAGACACCACGATTGCCCGTTATGTCCCAAATCTTTTTATCGATTAGAACATTTAAATCGTCATATCAGAACTCACACAGGAGAGAAGCCACACGCATGCACGTTCGATGGCTGCAACAAAAGGTTTTCTCGTTCAGATGAGTTATCTCGACACCTTAACATTCACACTTTTCCAAGAAAAAAAAAGAGAACAAAGAACACAATCACCTTTCTTTCTCCAAATACTTTAACACAACACAACCGTTCTTTATTGGATCTTATCGATAGACCTCCTTGGGACCGTGCTTTGCCACCTATTGACACCAAAAAAAGTTAAAACATTGTGAGAAATAAATGTCAATTTCTCTCTTAAAAACTCAGGGACACCCTGATGGGTTCCAGTGTTTCCCCCAGAAATTTATAATACATTGCTCTCTCTCTCTTTTTTTTTTTTCACACACCAGGTAGTCCTAACTCTTTTGTGAGCGTAAAGAATATTAAAAATGGAAGCCGCGAATTATAAACACTTAAAGATACACGATGCTTCTACTGCTTAATTCTTTGTCTTCAACTTCCACTGTTTTCCCATAATATTGAAATCCTTTCTACAGCAAATAAGTTTTCCCTTTTTTTTTAAATTTGAAGTTGTTTTATAAAGTCCGAATATCATTTTTCTAAAAAAAAAAAAAAAAAAATGTCCAACTGACGAGTGAAAGACTGTAACTGAAAAAAAGATAAAAAAATTACTTTTCTTCTTCTTCTTATAATGAGCACTTCAATGTTTCTTGACACATTACGCAAACATGATCTTGATCAGGTAAAGAAAGAAAAAAAAAAAAGTTGGGTTTCATCTACTTTTTGATTGATAAAATAAAATCAATAGTTTTACTCGACGTGAGTTTTTTTTTTTGTCACATATTTCCAGCTTTGTTGTACTCACCTCTTTTTTTTTTTAAAAAAAAAATGACAACAATTTAGTTTTTCCACACATGGAATAACTCATCTTCAAAGCTTAGCGCAGGTTTGAATTCATTAGAAATAATTGGGAGAGGAGGGAACAAAACAAGACTGATTTCATCTTTTTTTTTTTTTTTTTTTTTTTTTTTTTTTTTTTTTTTGAAAAGCTTTCTTTGCAAGATTATTCTCGACTTGGAATAACGAGTACCACTGACCGTAGAAAGATATTTGGTCTTGTACAGTCTATTCGCAATGGACCTAATCTGACACCTTCCACCTCAACTTTAACCAGCGGGCTTCGACAACCACAAACATACAGTAGACTGCCTGGTCGAAGGCCCAGTGTGATTGACAAGACAGGAGAAAGACCGATTCGAACTCGAACGATGTCTGATGCCCCTCGGCCTGACCTTCAGCAGCTGCGTTCACCGCTCAAACGAGTGGATCTTCGGAAATCATTGTTGATGGATCAACCAGAGGACGAGGATTCGGAAGAAGAGGGAGAGACAAAGAATAGGAAATACAGAACATCCGCGCCCCTTTTGGATGCTTACGGCGTACCTTATTCGCCCGCCAAAGCTGCCGCTTCTGCTTCGGTCAGGACCCCCTTTATTTTGCCGCCAAGTGATTTAGATCAAAAGATCAGAGTGTGTGTTCGAAAGAGACCGTTGAATCGCAAAGAGATTGATAAGAGTGAAAAGGATGTCGCACCCACCATTGGTACCAGAAGTTTACAAATCAACGAACCAAAGTATTTAAAAGAACAATTAAAAGAACAAAATATTAACAAAAGTTACATTACAGGCTAAAATTGGATTTATCAAAGTATACAGATCAACATTCGTTTACTTTTGACGACGTCTTTGACTCCAATGTTTCTAATGCTGCTGTTTATGAACGTACTGCTCTTCCTTTAGTCAGTTATATCTTTAAAGGTGGAAAAGCAACTTGTTTCGCCTAGTAATTAAAAAAAAAATACAAATGAATTTATTCTAACTTCTCTTTTTAGTGGTCAAACAGGATCAGGTAAAACATTCACCATGTTAGATCCAAGACATGGTTTGTACATTATGGCAGCTCGTGATATCTTTTCTATGCTTCGTAAACCAGAAAATGAACACTTGACTGCATGGATTGGGTTGTACGAGATATACCAAGGCCAACTCTATGACTTGTTGAATGAGCGTAAAAAGTTGTTTGCTAGAGAGGACGGAAAGAGCAATGTGATAATCACCGGATTAAAGGAATACCCGATTGACAATGTAGACAAATTGATCCAAGTATTTGAATACGGGAGCAGTGTTCGTACTACAGGTAATAATAATGATAATGATGATGATATACTAGAACAGAAACTTATAATAACTAGGATCTACGGGTGCAAATGATAGTTCATCACGATCCCATGCTGTCCTTCAAATTTTACTCAAGCATAAGGAGAATAGAAAAAAGATACATGGCAAGTTGAGTTTTATTGATTTGGCAGGATCAGAAAGAGGAGCAGATAGAGGGGAGGCAGATACAAAGACGAGAATGGAAGGTGCTGAGATCAACAAGAGTCTATTGGCACTAAAAGAATGTATCCGTGCTCTGGATAAAGACAAGAGACATACACCCTTTCGACAGAGTAAATTAACGCAGGTATTAAAAGATTCATTTGTGGGACATTCTCGTACATGTATGGTAGCTACCATTTCACCTGGAGGTTCCAACAGTGAACATACTTTAAACACTTTGAGATATGCTGACAGGTAAAAGTGAAAGCAATACAAACATAGACTGATCCCATTCTATTAGAGTGAAAGAACTTAAAAGTGAACGAGACAAGAAGAATGCAGAAAGAAATAATGCGGCTGCACAAGAAGATTTGTCACAAGAAGAAATGACGCAAGAAGATACTACTTATGAAGATGATGAAGAAGAGTATATACAAGACGACGAAGATGAATATTTCAGCAACGAATCTGATATTCTGGACGAAGATACCTTTAACGAAGAAAACTTATTCGACGTTGATTTCCCTCATGAACAGGATACCTTTATAAACTCTGGAATACCACCAAGATCACCTCCACTTGCAGACACAAATTACAGGACGGTCCAACAGCAGCGGGGAGCAGCAGCAGACCATGATCCTTACACCAAAAGCTCAAGCAGACCTAATTCTATGATCTATCGATCCAATACTCAGTATGAAAGTCAACGACCTCTGTCTTTACAAGCAAGGCAAGTCAACCTTCCTAGATCGTTCTCAATGTATTCTAAAAATTCGAACGACACAGCCTCAGATACCTCCTCCAATTATTCCTCACATCAACGTTCATTGGTTAGCGCTCCTTCTCAAATGAATGTACCATCCACAACTCAAATAGAGACTGTACCTTCCTTTAGCTCTGAACATATCGATGAATTTATCAGGTTTCATCGAGCAGAAATTCGTGAAATGGCAGACTGTACCAAGCGAGAAAACAAAATGGTGGCTAATCTCTCCCTTCATATCTCCTCTCAACAAGACGACGAGGGTTCTAATCATAGTAATCACAGTCAAACAAGAAGCACATCTGAATTTCTTAAATACCTGCAAGATTTGGATGAATTACTGGAGCATAAATTGGCTGCTGTAGAGGCATTAAGGGATCGCATTAGTGAGACAGTGGGTCAAATTGAATTATAATTTTTATTTAATAAAATAAAGAAAGAAAAAAAAAAAATTATGGAATCAGAGGCTTCTTTCTTTTGTTGGCTGCTTTTCTTTCTCTAGCTTTTTCCTTTCTGGCTTGTTGTACCCTTTCTTCTTCTGCTTCTCTTTTTTGTTCCATTAGATAATCAAGCCCATCATGTAATGGTTCTGTTTCTCTTATTTCAATGCCTTTAAAATTATAAGGAACAAATGTCCTCACTCCAGGAATATCAGCAAAGACCAACGCGGTCAAAAATATGAGAACGAGTAAATATTTCATAAAAATTAAAAGAAAGAGAGAGGGGGGGGGGGGGGGGACAAGCATTTTTATGTTTGAATTCAAACAATATTCCCCTTAAAAAAAAAGTTCCCGATATTTGCCTACCTTTTTTTTTTTTTTTTTTTTTTTTTTTTTTTTTTTTTTTTTTTTTTTTGCTTTTATCTTTCTCTCTTTATTTCTTATGAGTTCATTAGATATAAAGAGAGGATATTCTACACCATCACCAATATCACCACAAACAATCAATACTTGTTCATCATTTGAATATCTTTTCCCTAACCAACCTTACGACCCAAAAAGTAAGCCAAAAAAAAAAAGGTTTCTTCAAGTTTTGATAAATTAATCAAATCTTTACTAGATCCAGCGCTCTATTGCCCTACACCACCACCACAAACGATTATTGTTCATAAGCATCCTTCAAAATCAAAAGCTTCTTGTTGTTGGGGATGGTATATATATATACATGGTGTTTTTTTTTTTTTTTTTTTTTTTTTTTTTTTTTTTTTTTTTTTTTTTTTTTTTTTTTCTTATCACAACTTTTAAATTTGATTCAATTATGAATTTTCATTAGTCTAGCCGCTTTATGTCTATGTTTTGGTGCAAAAGAATGTTGTTCAAGTGAATAAAAAAAAAAATCGAGGTTTTATTTCCAAGAAAAATGGTTGCAACTGATTTGATCTTTGGGTCCGTCTTGTGGACCTAAAGGTTTTGGACAAATATAAAATACTCTGCCTAGATTTTGCCCCTTCTTGGTTACTGTTCTTTCCAAACAGGGTTCATTATGTCCCGCACATTTCGGTGTTTCTCGTGGTCGAAAGAGGCTGTTCCATTTAGCTACCACCTGCTTTTCATTCAACACCACTTGAGAAACCTTTTTTTTATTTGACTCGAGTTTACTCGTCTTGGTCACCCTGTGGAGCTCTTTGTTTAAGGTAGATTTTGTGAAATAACTAGAAATCTTTTTTTGTGAGAATTCAGGCCATTGTGTGGTCAAGAGAGCGGAAGGCTTTGGGCAAGAATGATTTAACTGCAGATGAAGATCGGCATAGACGGGACAGTGATCAGAACCCATAATATTAGGCTGAATATCCGAAAAGAGGTGCTTAATCCCATTGGAGACCAAGATATAATCGATCCGTGTACCAAAATTGGCAGGTCTCGCATTCATCTTTGTATTCCAACAGGTAAACATCTTGGGTCGATCCGGGTGATGATAGCGTGTGGTGTCAATGAGGGGGCCCCGAGGAGCAATCAATGCATCGAGCCACCTCCTATTTGGTAAATCTTTAAAATCATCCAGACCTCCGCTTAATGGATCACAGTGGTCCAGTTCTTCATGGACTGCATTTATATCACCTACCAACACGACCTCTTTACCCTCTGCCAAATGAATATCGATACGCTTTCTCACGCATGCATAATAATCCATTACAAACTCGAGGCGATCATCGTTGTTTAAGTTTGGAAAATATATGTTGAGAAGAACCAAGGATTGGAAGTCTAGAATCAAACAGCGGCCTTCTGCATCTAATTGTTCCGCTGGGGTCTGGAGTGTCGCCAGGAATTCGTTCATACAAGGTTTTTGGTCCAATAAGCCTGTGATGCCTTCATAGCAGCAAACAGGTCGAACAATATCTTGCTTGACATAAATACAAACACCCGAATATCCTAATTTCACTTTGGAAAATGAAAAATAGGCATCGTATCCGGGGACAATAGCCATATCTCGTGTCATTTTAGAACGTTGACATTTAACTTCTTGAAAGCTAATAACAAGAGAGAGAGAGAGAGAGAGAGAGAGAGAGAGAGAGATAGAGAGAGTTTAGAATGAAAGACTTGAGAGATTGGAGGGGCTATATTACTTGCCATAAAATGTCGGCTTCTAATGTATCTAGTAATGCCTATAACAAAGTTGTTCATTGTGCCATTGTTCTTCTTTGTTACCTTGTATGTCTTTGTTTCACAAAATGGGTGATATTGTAAAGTAGTTGCTAAACCATTGACATTCCAAGTTAAAACTCTCATCATGTCAAAAAGGAAAGAGAAACACCAAAAAAAAAAAAAAAAAAAAAAAAAAAAAAAAAAACTCGCATGACGTAGTGTGTAACGTTGTTCTGCTGACGAACAAATAAAATTGCATGGAAAAAATATTAAAAAAAAAGAAAAAAGCATGTGAGAATAATTTAGACTTGCTTTTGAACACTCAAAGTGTGATAAAAATAGATTTTAATGTCATTTACGCCCTGTCATTTCAAAAACTGACGCAAATGTTTGTGTGTGTGTGTGTGTATGTGTGAATTAGCATATTTTCCTTATCTCTAGAATAAACAAATTTGATTGGCTGCCAAGCCAGCATTTAAAAGATAAGAAAATATCCGATGATTTAATTGGATTGAAAGATCCAATAGATAAAATTATATAAAAGCAAGGGAAATGCTATTTTCTCTTTTCTTCTTCTTTATAAACACATGAACTTTTCAAAAAAATCTGATTCATCGCTTCATATAAATACTGATCCAACTGAAACTTACACTTATCATGCAGAGAATCCTTTTCCTTCTCCCTCTTCACCCAAACCCGTCTGGCGTAATCATCAATGTCAACTTACTAAACCACCCAGCAATAAGATAACACCCAAGTCATGGGAGACTATCAAGAGTCCGGCAGCAGCCTTTCTTTCTGGATTTGCATCATCGCCCGTAGAAGATAGAGAAGAAGAAGAAGGTGACGAGATTGATAACTATGTACTAGACAAAGTCATTGGCTATGGTGGGTCCTCTGTGGTCCGAAAGGGTTTTCGTATCTCAGATGGTCAAAAAGTAGCAGTCAAGGTGGTTCAAAAGACGGAAGATTCAAGATTGGAACGAGAGTTGGATATCTGGCGATCACTGGATCATAAGCATATTGTCAATCTAGAAAAAGTATTGGAGACTGACAGTGCATTCTACATTGTTTGTGATTTCTGCGAGAATGGCAGTCTACTTGACCGACTCCAGCGACCAATCAGTTCAGAGGAAGTCGGTGTGTTCTTTGGTCAACTGTGCGATGCATTGCAATATTTACACCAAGAGATGAGAATATGTCATAAGGATCTCAAGCTGGAAAACGTATTGTTGGATGAGAATAACAACATAAAGTTGTGTGATTTTGGCTTGGCCATGCATGAGCAACCGATTACACAGTCCAATGGTATGTTGGCCGGTGGATCTTTACCTTACGTGGCACCTGAGCAAATCAAATCTTCAACCGCTATTGGATGTCCCTCGACGGATATTTGGTCTTTGGGTGTTATTCTTTATGCATTGGCGGTGGGTAAATTACCCTTTTCAGATGATTATGATCTTCGTCTGCAGCAAAAGATCATGTCTGGTGTTTATGATATGCCAGAGTCTCTTTCCTTGTCGTTACAAGACTTATTGAGGGCTTGTCTTCAACTGAATCCTCAACAACGTTTGACCATTCAACAAATACGTGATTCCTCTTGGCTCAAAGGGTCTACAAAATAATAATTGTAAATACAACTGCATAATTTTTTTTTTTTTTTTTTTTCATCCTGAAATAATAATAATAATAATAATAATAATAATAATAAATAAATAAATTTTTATAATTTTTTTTTTTTTTCAGCATGTCCGAAACAGTTTATTCTTATTCATTTCAAGATCTTTTTTCTTTACTTGGAACATGGTTTACAGTCACACTCAAAGATGAAACAGAATATGAAGGTTATCTTTACACAGTAGATCCAGAAACAAAACACATTGTGTTGTACAAAAATAATAGAATCATGATCCTTTTTCATTCAGCCATTGAAGACATTACTCGTAAAAAAAAAATTATTTGTCCCCTTCATTTTGTTCCTAAATCTCTCTCTCCCCCCCCCTTTTTTTTTCGGAAAAAAAAAATAGTGGATAAAGAAAAAAGGATGGAAATAAAAGAAATGGACGATAAACTGATAAAAGACGAGTTTAAACTAAGAAATTTAGAAGAAAGACGACTTGAGCTTTTAGAGTTTTTTGAGAAGGTAAAAAAAAAAAAAAAAAAAAAAAAAAAAAAAAAAAAAAAAAAAAAGAGGAGAGAGAGAGAGAGAGAGAGAGAGAGAGAGAGAAAGAGACATGTGTTTTATGTACATAATGATTTATGAGAGTTATGAAGCATGACCAATACATTTGCAGCATCTTCTTCGGTTGTTATTTTAGGAAAAGTACTTCGTTTTTCAGATAATGGGTATTGAATATTATAAGGGTAAGATCTATGGTTTCTTTGTCTTCTCTGTTTCTTTGGCGGTTTGTTTATGACTAAATTTGTCTCAAGTGTATGCAAATCCATCTTTTCGTATCCGTGCTGTCGTTTAAAATTGGCCAAAGCTAATCGCGTTTTTAACCGATACATTATCTATGTCGCGTTTACTTAGAAAAAAGATGGCTTACTGAGTTTCAACCTTTATCCTCCCTCTTCTTACCTCTGTTATATCTATGTTCATTATAAAGACTAAAGAAATAAAAAATAAAAAAAAAAAGGAAAAATAAAAAACAAAAAAAAGGGAAAAAAAAAAGGAAAAAAAAAGGAAAAAAAAAAAAAAGGATTTATCTCTTTTATGACGCGTGAAATTTAAATCAATGTCAGGCGGACAACCTCCCTCCCCTTTTATACGACGCATGATCTTAAAGTCACGTGAAACCTGATTTTTTTTTTTTTTTTTTTTTTTTTTTTTTTTAGTTCTTTTACTGCGGTAAACTTGTTTTATTGTTATTAAAAGGCATAAAATAAATAAGGGCATAAGGGTATGTGTAGGTTACTTTTGTTGTAAAACAGGGAATAAATTAGAATCAGAAGGGAGTGTATCGTGGTTTAGAAATTCGGAGATTTCGAAATCCATAAAGGTATCATTATGTGTATGTAAGCCAAAGCTTGGTTCGTTGGCGAGGTCTGCGAGTTCTTTATAAAGGTCGATTGTAGACGGTGATTGAACTTTCTCCATGGGCGGTGTGATAGGGGCGAATCCTTTATTATCTTTGGCCTTGTTCATGATTTCCCAAAAATTAAATTAAAAAAATTACCCCCTTCCTTCTTATACTTTTGCGCAACAGTAATCCCTTTCTTGGCTGTGTTTTGCAATAAAAACACAACGTCAAATGGGCTGCTGCGGTCGATCTCCCAACGTGGACTGTTTTCCCATTGCCAAGATACTTGCAATGGCATTCAAAAGGGATTTAAAGGCCAAGCAAATTCATTATACGGCAGATCCGCATTACATGGGATCTTCCTTAAAAAGATGAATGATTGTCTGTGTAATCTGAGCAAGAAAACAGGACATAATGGGTCGACCCATTATAAAGAATCTAACAGAAAATAAACTATTTCCACTGCGGTGGAGAGGAGTTTTGATTTCTAGTGACAAACAATAGCTCATAATGAGACGCGTTGAACAAAGCACTCGCAATAAGCTTAGGTTCTCATAAGAAAGGAAAAAAAAACACACACACACACACTTTATTGCTGAGCTTTTAATAGGTAATCATGTTATACATATTTTACTCTCAATTGAATACATCGACCTTTTTTTTTTTTTTTTTTTTTTTCTGATAAGCAACCAATTTTTTTTTTTTTAAAAAAAAAAAGATGACCGAAGCTCTCAATAGTGCATACATTGCTGTAACAACGACATTCCAGACTATTTTTATTGCTCACCTCAATAACATCCAACACCCATAATTACCACAGATGTCTATAAAAGATGTAATATCCTTCATGTTGTATTAATCAGATGGACAAATTCAATACAATGCAACAATGATCCTTTATGCTTGGAATGAATTGCTCGCTTATAGCTAAGCATTTTTATTTGTTAAACAAAGAACAGCACCATGAAAATGGTCAAGGGTCGACGAATCACTACCACCATTTGTTGCCATTGTTTATTTTTGATTTCTGATGAACAAAGTATCATTGTCAACTCACAATGGAATGGAAACTATATCAAATTGTCTTATCAATCGTTCAAGAACGAGTATGTGTTGATACCTACGACCAGCTCCAAAAGATTGTCAACTCTGGTCAAGCAATCCGTTACGAAAACCTATTTTAAACATTTCTCAGATGGACAACAATAAATGTGAAATTAATTTCATCAAAAAGTAAATACTACAAATAATTTTTATGTTTCTGTCAAGGCTGATAGCAAAAGGAGTATAAAACGTATGATCGAGCTTTTTGTTGTGCACGAATTTGAGAGCCTTTATTGGTCAACAGGTGTTACACGAAAATGTTTTTCTGTGCCTCTTAAATTTTTTAGTTGTGCTGTGTAATAAAAAAAAATCTTTTTTTTTTCAAAAAAAAAAAAAACTTTTCTGATGTCTTATACGAAATCTTTGTTCCAGCTAAAAATACCAGTAACAAAAGATCCTCGTCTTTTACCAGCATGGCGTAAACGTTTATTGTTGTGTTTGGTATGCTTCATTGCCATTATTCCTGGATTTTGTTCGACCATCTATGTAAATCTATGTTTTTTTTTTTTTTTTTTTTTTTTTTTTTTTTTTTTTTTTTTTTCTTCAAATATTGACATGCTTGTCTATTTAGTTACCTGCACTAGAAGAAGTGACGGTTGAATTGAATAGTCCAAGTATTATGGTCACACTTAGTAATTCTGTTTATATGTTATTTATGGGAATTGCTGTAAGATATAACTCGATTTTCTTTTCTTTTTTTTTTTTTTTGATCTGTGCGTATAGCCTATATTTTACAGTAGCATCAGTGATCATTGGAAGATTCGACGATCAGTTTATTTTTTTTCAATTGTGATTTATACAGTGGGATCATTGGCTGCAGTATTTGCCAATGATATTTATGTTCTATTGGGTATGCGAATATTACAAGCAACTGGTATTTCTTCAGCTTGGGCTATTGGGGCAGGGTAAGGAGAGATGAAGAAGACAAGGAACTAACATTCAATAGATCTGTTGCAGATATTTATGAAGTGCATGAAAGAGGAAATGCGTTAGGAATTTATTTTACAGGACAATTCGCAGGACCTTTATTCGGACCCATCATTGGAGGTTATCTAGTGGAACGTTGGGGTTGGCGATCTGTATTTTGGATCCTCTTCGTCTTTGGTTGTTTACTTTTAATGCTCGTCTTTTTTGCAATGGAAGAAACTTATAGAGAAGAAGCTGTTTGGGGAAAAGAAGATTATTTGGAAAATAAGGAAGAAAAAGAGAGTGGCGATGTGTCTGAACAAGTGACGGCGGTTGAAAAGAAATCAATGAATCCCTTGGCTTCCCTTGTAAGTTGTCAAGTTATAGTAGATGATGGACTAAGTGTTTTTAGGCTTTGTTAAGACATCCTTTTGTACTCATTTTTTCAATGGCTACCGGGTTTGCCTTTGGAGGTATGTTTGCTATCGAGAATATGCTTCCAACACTTTACACATCCACTTATGGCTTAAGCTCTGGTGTGATTGGCTTGACCTTCATCTCACCTGGGCTTGGAGAAGTGATTGGTTCCTTACTATCGGGCAAGTTATCAGATTTATTTTTGAACCGCGCACGAACCCAAAGAGGAGGAATTGCTGTTCCCGAGGATCGGTTAGCACCCAACGTGTGGCCAGCCGCTTTCATACTCAACCCACTCTCATTCTTCTTATGGGGTTGGCCTGTTCAGTTTGGATGGAGTGTGTGGGTATCAATCATTATGTTTGGTGTTCAATGCTTTGCTATGGTTCAAATCTTTAATCCAGCCATGTCTTATTTAGTGGATGCAGTGTCGGATCGTGGAGCAAGTGTCACAGCAGCAGCTAACCTTGTGCGAATGATTTGGTCGTGTGTTTTGAGTTTAATTGGTAAAAAAAAGGAGAATTTTCTTGTTAGTTGGTTTACTCACTTTATTTTTCTAAGCTAATCCAATGACTGAAGCAGTTGGCCCAGGATGGGTTACCTTTTTCTTTGGGATGCTCAACTTTGTCTGGGCTTTTCTATTACTGTTAATGAAACTAAAGGGCTCTAATATACGTGCATACTCTGGATATTAGGCTGTATGCACCTATTCTAATATTTTTGGCTTTTAAGCAATATATGCTGCAGGCTATGTAGCTTAGAAATTACACGTGCGACTAGCGACACAAAAGTATATTAAAATTGTTTATTCTAGACATTCACAAATACGCGTGTTCTCTTTTTAACCTATTTTATAAACTCAACATTCATAAACAAATCCAAATCTATTTTCTTGTCCTATTCATAATCGCTTTTTTGAAAAATATATTCAAAAAAGTTACACAATAAATCAAAACCTTCATATTTCATGTGGAGTTTCATTTCTTGCCTTGTACTTCACTGGAAAAAAAAAAAGAGCGCTATTGTTCTCCCTTTTTTTTTTTTTTATACTTTTTTCCTTTTATTGTATACACAGTGTTTATTAAAAACACCTAATTTATATGGCAGAAGTCAGTGTTTTATGTAAAGTTCAGGCACTTTACTCCTTTAGATCCAATGATCCTTCTTCACTTTCTTTTGAACAAGATGACTACATTGAAGTTTTGACGAAATTACCTTCTGGTTGGTGGGATGGACTGTAATGTAACAAATTTTTATAAAGGGTTTTTATATTCATGTTTCTTAGTTGTAATGGTATGAGAGGATGGTTTCCAAGTAACTATGTAAAGATTATCCAAGAAGACGAACCGATATTAGAACCAGAAGTGAGAACAAGAAACGCAGAATATAGATTGAGTCTATTAAGCAACCATACACCAAACTGGACAATACAAAGGACAGAAGATGGTATAGATACCTATTACTATAATACTGTAACTGGAGAAATGAGGATAGATCCACCTAATGAAGAATCACCGGAAGAAATAGTTTATGCACAAGAGAACAATGAAAATCGTTGGTCCGATCAAAGTACACTGACATCTTCCAACATAGAAAAAGAAGTAAAAAAATAAATAAAAAAAAAAAAAAACAGATTTTTAAGCTTCAAATACTAACCAGAAAAAGATTCATCAACTTTCGAATACTTTAACCAGAACCTCACAAACCAGTGGCTACAGTTTTAATCAAGAGATACCAAATCTTGTAAGTACATTCTCCTAGTGTGATTCTCCTCCTCACCCTTTTAATTGATCATCCCAACCCTAATTTAGACATCCACTTCTGACGCCTCACAATACATGCTCACAAGTCCTAGTCCGGTGATTAGCGAACCATTGGATTGGACGAAATTATTTAGCCATATTGCCCTCACCATCCAACAACTCAGCGCAGCCGTCAAGACTGAACAAAGATACAGCTATAAGGCCAATGCAGTCCATGTTGTCAATGCAATCCGACACATGCTCGTCTCCTCCAACACAATTGACAAGGATCTGAACGCGATCCACCAAAGCCTCCGCACCCACCACCGCACCATGATGGCCAGCATGTCCAAACTAGTCTTGTCTGCTCAAAGTGTCTATGATGATCCTCGAATCTTGTCCGAATGCAACGAACTACTGGCCAACGTCAAGCAATTCATCAGCTGCTGTCAAGAACTTCAAATTCCATTGGTTCCAGTCGAGCCACAATTTTCGCAAACCAAACCGCCGTTGGTGATGACAAACCATCGTTATAGTCTCCAACTGAATCTGGCTGAGAGTTTAGAGACCATGGGCAGTTGCATTCAGGATTCGGCAGAGACGATCATGAGCTTTGTCAGTAGCTGGTCTGGAGATGACCGAACCTCGCTCGTCGTCTTGCTCTTTACACATTTTCGTAATCTGTCCAATCAGACCGGTCTCTTTTTGGCGTATCTGGACGAGACAGATTTCAGTAGCGTGTTGGAACAGTCCGAGATGAAGGATCTGAATGACGGAAAACAGGCGCTGGCCGATGCGCTGGGCTGTCTCTTTGTCAAGTTGCAGGCCATGACGAATGAACACATCAAGGATTTCGGTATCTGTTTAAAGGAGACTAGAGAGGCTACAGCAGCGCTGTTTGGCCCGATCGAGTTGGTCTGTGCAAGTGTGTTACATTTGGCCAACAAGAACAGGAGTAGAAATAACAGCAGTGCGTCTATTCCGTCCCTCAGCAGTAAGAAATTGGCCGCCGCCTCTGATCAGATCACGGGTTCGATGATTATAGAAGAAGAGGAAGAAGAGGAGGAAAAAAAGGAGGAAACAAAGGGGGAAACAAAGGAAGAAACGAAGGAGGAAACAGTCGAACAAGTCCAGGTACGAGAACCAAGAGAACCCTCCGACACGCCCATGGAAAGGCATCAATCTGAGGTTATCCAATCCAACCTGAGACCTTCGATGATCCAACGCGCTCAGACCACGCCCTCGACGGACAAGCTCAAAAAGTTCTTTGGTCACGATGCTCCGGTGGAGACAACAGCCACGCAACCGGTGGTGAATGAACGTCCAGATTTTTTACAATACGATTATGGAGTTAATGATATTGTGTATAACATGGAGGGCCAAGTCAAGGGAGGTACGTTACCTGCGTTGGTGGAAAAACTGACAATGCACGACTACTTTGACATGACGTTTATCAACAAATTCTTGCTGACTTATCGTTCATTTTGTTCTTCGGTCGATCTTTTGGATCTACTGGAAGCAAGATACAACCTAAAGTGTCCAGAGGGGCTGACGAAAGAAGAGGCGACGATTTGGGAAGAAAAGAAGCTCAAGTTGGTTCGATTGCGTGTGTTTAATGTGCTCAAGAATTGGCTGGAACTTTACTATAATGAAGATGACAGCGTGTTGTTGGATCGACTGTCGGCCTTTGTTGAAAAACACATTAAGACTACCTTGAAATTCTCTAATGGGCAGCTTGAATTATTGATTCAAAAAAGAAAAGAGGGTATGGCTGTTGAAAACGTAGGTCTAAAAAAGATGGTCCTCACCTTGCCTGATCCCCCTGAGCCTATCTTGCCAAAAAACCGTAAGCGTGTGAAATTGCTGGATATTGATACTTTGGAAATTGCCAGACAATTGACAATTATGGATTTCAGGCTTTATAGTTCTATTCGTCCTATCGAATGCTTGGACAAGGCCTGGTCTAGAGAAGATGACACAGTGGCAACGAATATCAGGGCATCTATCGAATACTGTAACCAGATCACCTCTTGGGTGTCTGATGTCATTCTAAGTCAACAAGACATAAAGAAGCGAAGTGTGATGATTAAGTATTGGGTGCAAGTAGCCGAGGTAAGATACAACAAGTGAATTCTTTTATTAACAGAAAAAAAAAAGAAATGTAGAATGTTGAACAACTTCAACACTTGTATGGCTATCTTGTCCGCATTCGATAACAGCTCCGTCGGTCGTTTGAAACGTACATGGGAAGCAGTAGGAGCCAGAACCAACCAAGTGTTGCAGCAAATCCGTAAGCTAATGGGTGCCAATCGTAACTTTGTAGAATACAGAGCGTTGATTCACTCTATCAATCCACCGTGCATTCCCTTTTTGGGTATTTATTTGCAAGATTTGACATTTATTGAAGACGGAAATTCAAATGAACTGAAAAAGAATAAGGAATTGATCAATTTTGCAAAGAGAGCCAAAACAGCTGAAGTGATTCGAGAAATACAACAATATCAGTCTTCTTTATACCAACTAAAAACAGTAGACGAAATACAAGAATTTATTAAATCAAATTTACTGAGTACCAGAGACGAAGAACAATTGTACAACGAAAGTTTAAAGATTGAACCAAGAGAAAGAGAAGATGAAAAGATCACTCGATTATTGCAAGAATCTGGATTCTTGTAAAATTACATACTATATAAAAAATACTCGTCAGGAACGCACCTTTAAAATAAACATCTCCCCTCAATTAGTTACTAAATATTTTATTGTGGATATATTAAGTGGGACCATATACCAAACGCTCCAAAAAAGTAGACCATCTGTTATCAGTTGAAGTGGTGGCTGTTGCCTCTATAATGTTTCTAAATACTGCCTGCTTTCTTTGTTCTACCATAAATGATTGTGTACTGGGTTGTGATAACTGTTGACATCTCATCAGACTATCCATCATCGGATCCTGATACTTTCTCACACATCGATATTCTTTACCCATCTTCTCAATCTCTCTTGTCAGTCGAATCATATTCTTTGGGTGACTCGGACTATTCTCGTCTTGTATCGAACTTTGTTCTCTTTGTAAAAGTAACTTTTGTTGTGTACGAAGTTTTCCGGACTCTACAAACTGTGACCTCAACGGTGACTTTTCTTCTTCTTCTTCTTCTTCTTCTTCTTCTACCACTCGTTCTTCCTCTTCTCTGGCAGTTATTGTCAGCCGAGTCAAGGACTTGTTCGAATGACTTCTTTTCATTGGTTTTTCTTCTGCTTTACCCGTCGGTGCTAATTTGCTCACATGAGCTCGACTGTTGGATCGTCTCTTGACATGATGTCTCGATGTATTTGTGTTGGACTTTTTTCCGGTACTCGTCGAAGGTGAAGGTGCTATCTCTCCCACTGCAAACTTTTTAGTTGTCTTTTTGTGTTCTCCCATTTAATAAAGAAAAAAGAAGAAAAAATTTTGTAATGAAAATTAGGTTTGTGTATTCTGTTTGACAACTCCACCCTCCAAAAAAGGATATGATGATTTTTTTTTTTTATGAAAAAAAAAAAATAGTATGAACAACAAGCAAATTATGTAAAAATATCAATTTGTTCAAGAAGTTTTTAAGAAAAAAAAATATATCTTTCTCTGAACACTTATTGAATTATCGATGGGTGAACCAAGTATTATTTAAACGTACTCTTTGAATAAAAAGTAAAAGGTGTCTCAAAGAACTCTCTATTCTTTATCCCTTTATAACAAAAGCACTTACAGCTCATTACCAAAACTAATGTTGGCTATCAAGGAACAATAAGTCATTATGATGATAGCAATAATGAAATGAAGCAATAGTAGAAAAAGGAGAAGAAAACAATAAAATACGCATCGGCAAATTTCCTAATTAATTTTCTTCAAAGAAAAAATACATTAGTTATCTTATTGGCAGCATTCAAAGCTTTACTACTTGTACTTCTATTAAAGTAAGACCATTGACTAACAATTCGAACTCCCCCGTTTTTATCTGGTTTAGTGTTCGATGAAAGTTGGAAAAATTTAAATCTTCGATTACGAAGACCTTCGCTGCGAATTCCATAATTAGAATAGAGGAGGAATTGTACGTTGAATATATCTTCTTTAAAAATAAAGGGCAACGACTTCAGAAATATATTCAAATAGCACTTTGTTGATACAACCGATTTTATTGTAGAACTTACTCCTAGTTGCCTTCCTGGCCACTTCTCTTGTGTCGGCATCTACTATTGTTTCATACTACCTGGGAATTCAGAGACAAAGATTCAACTTGAACTGTATTCCCACCCTTTTGCGTGTATCACTCATGGCGTCTCCCCTAACAGGTGGAAAAAAAAAGGATAATGTAAACTAATAAGTAGATACATATGGTCGTGCAACTCATCAATGTAAAACTAAGTGCCTATTTTGATTAAAATACGTCTCGAACACATAGTCCCAAAACTTCATCTGTAAGTCGGATTAACACTTTTGCTTGAGAGATAGCCACGGCATTTCATAATGTATTCGTAGACTATAAAGATTATTGTGTATCAGCCCTACATGAAGATCAATACTTTGCTAGTCAGACTTACACAAATTGGTAGAAGCAAAAACTTCATATATCTTAAGATATGTTCATGGTCAATGAACATTACAAGTAGTTTAGCTTTTTATCAAATCCAAGCATGTATGCGGCTTTGCTGTAGTCAAATTGATTGTAATGTTCATTTAGGTACACTCCTTCTCCGCGGTAGTGACCCTCTGTCATTCAAAAAGCTTTGAATATTTCAAATCTTTTAAACAAAATCAAAGCCCTGACATACTGCTGGTGCTTGGCCTCTGATGTTGGTCTTTCCCAAAACTTGTGCTCTTCAAAAAGTTCTTGGGTACTCTTATTGGCCATAATTTCATTAATACATACCAACATTTGTTTTACGTCTTCAACTACAAACGTATTATGAATATGATCATATAATAAATCCTTACCGAAATTCATACTACAAAAGCTTAGTAAGCTACAAAAAAAAAAGAAAAAAAAAAAAAAAAAAAAAAAAAAGAAAGCATGGCATCATTGGTATCTATACCGTATTACTAAATGACTATCCAAAAAATTGTTTTGCTTTCTTTTGTATGTTCGAATGAATATACAGCGAATTCAAGAATCGTTTTATTGTCTTTTGTTTTTCGATCTTACTGACATACCAAAAATAAAGCTTAGATTTTTCTGATTAAATCAGTTCCTTTTATTTGTCTAGAACTTTTGTTTTTTTTTTATACAAGAATGCTCTTTAGTTTAGGGTCTACTTTATACAAGTTGAGCTTTATTGGGCTTTGTTTCATTAATATACGATAAATGCAGGTTTAAAATGAATTTTTTTTTTTTTTTTAAATGTTCAAGAGAAGTCTTCTTGGGTCTTCGACGAGCTCCTTGATTCTGACCAAGAAAGTAACGGCTTCACGACCATCAACAAGTCTGTGATCGTAAGTGAGGGCGACATACATCATAGGACGGATTTCAACCTATCAAAAGAATTAATTCACAGTTCCTTCGTACATCATTTACCTTTCCATTCACAGCGATAGGTCTTTCCTTAATAGCATGCATACCTAAAATGGCAGTTTGGGGCAAATTGATGATGGGAGTACCCATTAATGACCCAAACACGCCACCGTTAGAGATTGTGAAAGTACCACCGGCCATATCTTCAATAGTAATCTTGTTGTCACGAGCCTATACATACGCACACTATAAGTCTAAATACATTTGTGAACGTGTCTTTACCTTTTTACCAAGTTCAGCGATGTTCTTCTCAATATCAAGGTAATCTAAATCTTCTACGTTTCTCAAAACAGGAGTAACCAATCCTTTGGGAGTAGAAACAGCAACACTCATATCAACATAGTCGTGATACACAATGTCAGATCCATCAATAGAAGCATTTACTGCAGGAATGTCTTCCAAGGCAACAGCAGCAGCCTTAACAAAAGCAGACATAAAACCAAACTTAACGCCATGCTTTTTCAATACAGCATCTTTGTATTCAGAACGAAGGTTCATCAAGTTGGTCATATCAATTTCGTTAAATGTAGTTAATGAAGCAGCAGTATCTTGGGATTCCTTTAATCTCTCGGCAATTCGAAGACGCATACGGTTCATCTTCACTCGAGTCTCGTTACGGTTACCGTAAGTCTTTTGACTACCGCCTTCCTCACTCTTTTGAGCTTCGGGTTTCTTGACTTCCTTTTTCACTTCTTCCTTCTTGGGTTCTTCCTTCTTGGGTTCTTCCTTCTTGGGTTCTTCCTTCTTGGGTTCTTCCTTCTTGGGTTCTTCCTTTTTCACTTCTTCCTTCTTGGGTTCTTCCTTCTTTGAGGGTGCAGCACCTATTCAATTTTTTTTTCTTAGGATAAATTGAATCCTGTAACACGTTCTTCACAAACCTTCCTTGGGTGCATCTCCCAATTCTAATTTAAAAAAGTCAGCACCTACAGAAACATTGTCTTCTTCATTGGCAAAGACTTCAATAATGGTGCCTGAAGCAGGAGAGTTGACAGTGACATCGATCTTGTCTGTCTCGATCGTAGCTACTTCTTCATCTTGATGCACAAAATCACCAACACCTATACATCATCTGTCAATACCTAAGAATTTGTTTCTCTTTCATTCGCTTACTTTTGACCCATTGTTTGAGAGTTCCTTCAGAGATAGACTCAGCCATTTGAGGTACTTGAACGACTTTATCGGCTATATAAACGTCTTTAGTTTATATGCACTTTTTTATAGAATGCCTTACCATAAGTTCTTGTTTGGCTAAATAAGTTCATAGGCTTATTTTGTCTATTGTTCCTTTAATTTTTGGTAAATCTGCTTTAAATTAAAAGTTTACGTCATTTACCTTAAACGGTCATGACCTACAGCATATATGGATGCAGGGACATGTAAATTTCTGACTTGAGAAATTTGTTGTTTTGAAGAAACAGCCATGTTTCTAAAGACGGAAGCGCGAGATAATCTAATGGCAACGCGAGAATATTGCATATTGGTGGTGGTGGTAGTGTTAAATGAAGAGAGAAAAAAACGAAGAGAAAGAGAGAGGCATTTTTTATATTTAAACTGAAAAAGCACAACCGGGCAATGGCGGAAGAAGAATTTTTTTTTCAAAAAAGTTCGGGAGAATGTTTTCTTCTTCCATCCGGTCAGACCCGCCACAAAAATATTTTTCAAAATGTGGGGGAAAACGCGTACAGATAGTTGTGAGACACATTTTTCTTTTTTAAAATTTATATATATCCATATATACATACACACATACATATATACATTTTATATTCAAAACTATAGTCTTGCTTACACGATAAGTAGGTTGATGAAATATCGATCCAGGAGGGCTTGCCCTTTTTTTTTTCGAATAAGGAATTTCAAATAGCGAAGAAAAACGTCTTTCATTATACGTGCTCTTTAGTAGCAGCTGGCAAAGAAGAATCTGAAAGCAGATTATGCAATCATTGTATGTTTACATTATAAATTATTGTTACTGCTGTATATAAGCTTTGCTCGTGGAAAAAAAAATTTGTTTTCCGAATTAATTTTTTTCTCACTCTTTTGTCCAATCACATGTCCTGCACCAACAATTGTAGTCTTTGTATGTTCCTGACTCATCATATCTGCTTTTTCTAAGCTAAAAATAGAAGGTAAACATAATGTATACTTATTAACAATGAAATATTTGAAAAGAACTAATGAATTGTAGGAAATCAAATAAAAAAAAAAAAGGGAAGGTTGGCAGGAAACCCAAGATAAATGATGAACCTTATCTTATAGTATGCAAAAAAAAAAAAAAAATTATTTCTCAAAGCAGTAACATTCCGCCTTCAAAAGTCAGTTCAAAGAAGCGGAAGTTTTAATTAAAAATGTTCCTCTAGGCCCGAAACGTCATCAAGATATTCCAATTAAACGGGTTTTTATTTCGCGAGTTTTAAACTGAAATAATTGGAAACCTTATATCAGTAATTACAAAAGTTTGCGCATAAATAACAACAGAATATTTCACGCGAAATTTAAAAGCCTAGTTTAATGACTTATTCATCATGCCATCTAGAGCTTCTTAAAGAGAGAGAAAAGTTCATTATAGACCACACTAGTTGGCTTTAATATAAGATTCCTTCGATCTATGTGAATCTTTCCTTTAATATTTTGTTTTTTTACATAATGATATAACACTACGGGGCACAAATAAAGTATCAGCAATTGAACGTCATGAACTCTATGATTAGAAAGTATAGTAGTATGTACACTCGCTTCTTTGTAGATTCGTGATGTTAAACAACGCTCTATATATTAATGATAGACAATATTAACGCGTTCTAATAGGCCAAAAAAAAAAAAAAAAAAAAAAAAAAAAAAAAAAAAAAAAAGATCCGTAGTTTGATATAACTTTCAATTTATTTCATAAAAAAACACATTGCGTATGCTTTCAATGGCATTTTTCAGAATTAAAAAGTATTTGAGAAAAGGATAATTATTGATGAAAGACATTCACGTTCCATTGGGCAACCCATCTACCATCACCAAAGTCAAGGTTGGCAGTACACTTGTAAGTATCACCATCACATTGAATCTTGTTAACATTGACAGGAGAAGCCAAGATACCGGCAACAGCAAAGGCGAGACAAGAGAAGATAGCAGACTTGTACATTTTATAAGAGATGTATTTGATGATGAAGAAAAAAAAAATCGAATTGGATATCGTTTCTTTTATATCTTTTGCAACCCCCTCCTCCCCCTTCAAAAAAATCGATCTTGTCTTGTAAAAAATTTGGAGAAGTTACTTTTAGAGATGAATGGAATTTCCAGTTTTCGAGCCGAAAATTGCCATTTACAGTCATATGTGTTTTGCTCTTGAAATTATCCTTCTCAAGACAAGGAGGCTTTCTTTGAAACAAATCGAGAAATGAGTGTACATAGATGTCTTTGATCTTATCAACGAATTAAATAATTCAATATTCGGAACGTATATCTTTAATGAACACTTATAAGATTTCCGGATACATTGAGATAAATGGTAATATGTCGTACAGAAAAAAAAAAGAAAAAAGAAAAATGCAGGCATCCGTATCTAAGAAGTGGAAAAACGGGATTTTTTTGAGAAGAGGGAGGGGGCTTTACATATGATCCGTTTCATGTTTATTAAAGACACTTTGGCGGCTTGGAAAATCGAATTATAGAATTTTAAAAAACAAACTTTTTTATGTTTCCCACAGCGAATGTTAATAAACACAGTTAATGCACAATTCGTCGAAAAAGCATCGTGTACTTCATCTAATTTTTATGTACATACCTTTGTCATACTGTGCATAATCGTGAATTTTTTAACGGAATCTTTAACACTTGAAATTAACACGTAGTTGTGGATTGTAGTTTTTGGAAAGTAAAAGGTTTTGCTTTACAATGTAACAGATTGAATATACTCAAGTGACTTTCATTAATTTCTTTCAATAACTCGGCGTATGTGTTTCTTTTGAAAAAATGTTTACTTGTTGCAAGTTAAAATAGGAATATAAAGCTAAACTATTGAAGATCAGCATGCACATCCCTTTTTTGTGCGCCATCTCAATGCTTCTTGTAATGCAACTGGAAAATCAATTAGCTACAAATTGTACACTCAATTTGAAAACACTTGGTCCCATCCATTGCTAGTGCTTTTTCGCATAATATTTTGTTCTTTATGTCTTTTGTTTATAAAATGAAGCATTTTCCCATGAAACATTTTAAACAAATATCTTTTTACTACCCCTGATCTAAAAAGAAAAAGGCTCACAAGGCCAAGACGCGCATGGTCAAACTTGATGTATGCATGTGTGTTTGTCTTTTTTTTTTTTTTTTTTTTTTTTTTTTTTTTTTTTTGCATTAAGCCTTGAGATCAACACATGCATAATGCAATCGTAAAAAAAGAGACAGCAATCGTCACTTTTCTCTTACCAAAACGAACAAGACGTCCCTTCTTGCCAAAAAAAAAAAAAAAAAAAAAAAAAAAAATATATATATAAAAGAAACGATATCCAATTCGATTTTTTTTTTCTTCATCATCAAATACATCTCTTATAAAATGTACAAGTCTGCTATCTTCTCTTGTCTCGCCTTTGCTGTTGCCGGTATCTTGGCTTCTCCTGTCAATGTTAACAAGATTCAATGTGATGGTGATACTTACAAGTGTACTGCCAACCTTGACTTTGGTGATGGTAGATGGGTTGCCCAATGGAACGTGAATGTCTTTCATCAATAATTTATTCAAATATTTTAATGTCATTGGAAATATACACGCGTTATTTAAGTGTGTTTGAAATAAATTAACTATCACATTAAATACCGAATTTATTGCATCTTTTCTTCAAAAAGTGAGCCTTTTTGTTCTAACCTTCAAAATAAAGCGTAAACAAGTTCAGATAGCACAAACAATGTAACAATAGCAATTCTTATAATTCTTGTAATTTGCACAGCATGTTACAGTTTTTAAATTTCAAATTTATCCAATATTTAAATAAAAACAAAAATCATATTCGGATTTTTTTTTTAAAAGTTACAACACATACCCCACAACTTGCCCAACCTGTCCTAATTGAAAGAAGACATCCCTGGGATTTTGATACATATGAAGATATTGGTAGTTACTGCTAGTCGAGTATATGACTCTTTGGATCCTCATACAGGGGATCAATCGTAATGATTTCTAACTAGTCCAACTCACTCATAAAGGTGATCTTTTTGGACAAGTTAATTTTACTAGCGGTTGACCTTGTGGCGACAACATTGGATATACTTTTTTTTTTTTAGAAAACTGAATGGAGCTTTCCTCACCACACCATGGACTCGATTCGTAAGGAGGGGAGGAGGGGAGGGGGAGGGGGAGAAGGGTTTGTGTTGATATAATCTTCCTTAAATATGTAAATAAAGTCACTTTTAATACAAAAGAATTCCCAAGCTCCTTTGCTTAACAGTTACCAAAATATGCCATTCACGTGATATGTTTTAACCAATCATCCTAAACAGTGGGAAGGAAAAAATAAAGGAAAATTTTTCTCTTCCTTTTTTTTGGTTTTATTTTTTTCACATGGTACAAAACCAAGACATGACTGAACCGCCACGTAGTAGAGGAAGGCCAAGAAAAAATGAACCATTGGATCAGACGAAAGAAACAAGTGACAAACTCGAAAAGATTATTTTGGCGGTAGACAATGAACAAGACAAAAAAGTTGAATCGTTACGCGTTGAGAAACTTGAAAAGAGAGGAAGACCCAGAAAGAATCCAGTGGATGAGGAAGCACTTTCTGGGGGGAAATCGACAGAGAGTCGTTCCAGAGGTCGGCCTAGAAAGATAGTTCAAGCAGCGGTAGTAGTTAAAGGAAAGAGAGGGAGACCCAAAAAGGCTTTGAAGGTAGAACATGATTCAGATGATTTGATTGAACAAGGAATACTAGTTGAGAGTAAAATACCATTAAAGATAGGAAAACCAAAAAAAGATTCGACTATTGATCAAGATAAGGAGGTACTGTCAACAAATGAAGATGGAGAACACGAACAAGTTGATGAGCTTGAACAACTCGATGAAGTTAAAGAACCACCTAGAAAGAGGGGAAGACCCAGAAAAAGTCCTGAGCTGGAGGAAAATGAAGAAAAAGATGAGGATGAACAAGTTGATGAGCTCGAATCAACTAATGGAGTTAAAGCACCTAGAAAGAGGGGAAGACCTAGAAAAGATCCAGTATCAGATCAAAGTCAAGAAAAGGAATCATTAGCTAATAATGGCGATAATGTTCACTGTACACCTCCAAAGAGAGGAAGGCCAAAAAAGTATACAAACAAAGAAATCGACATTAATGCACCTCTAAAGAGAGGAAGACCCAGAAAGCATTCAAAAAAGAAGCAGGCTTCGTCGGAAGAGAATTCAGTCCATGGATCCGAAGAGACTCAAAGGAGCGAAGAGCCCACGACAAATTCAGTAGCAGAAAAAAATCAAGTAGGAGAAGAACCAGTAAATGAAGCTAAAGATGTTAAAGAAAAAGAAAATAAAACTTCTAAAAAGAGAGGAAGACCACGAAAAAATATAGCTAGAGAAGAATACAGCCAGCCTAAAAAGCGAGGTCGGCCACGCACATATCCCGAGCACCGACACTCCGTTCAAGAAGTACAAAGTGATTCAGAAGATTTAACGAAAGATGCACACGAAGAATTTGCTAAAGAAAAGGTAGTAAAAAGAAGAGGCCGACCTAGAAAGCATTCTATTGAAATTGACTATGTGCCGAAAAAAAGAGAAGGGTCAAATGAAATAAAACCACCAGCAAAAAGAGGCAGACCACGTAAATATCAAGTAGAAAAACTAGATGGTTAGTAATAGTAGCAAATTGAGAATCAGGAACGAAAAATAAATACATTTTGGAGGCTTTATTTATTTATTTATGTTTTTTAAACGGATACTTGTTGATTCGCTGTAACAGAAGCCATCTGTCGCCATTTTCCATCATAACCAACAGTCCACAGTCGTAATTTCCCATCATCTCCAGATGAAGACAAAATAGTACCAGTGATATTCCATTCTACTCTCCAAACTTCAGCTTTATGATCTCCAAATGAAGCAATTAACTCTATATTTAACGCTTTATTCAGTTGGTGTTGAGTCGGTGTACCCGCAGGAGATATAGGCATACGATTGCTGCCACCTCTTTGTTGCCCTGGCAACGTCGATTCAGTGATTTTATATATGCGTACAAATTGATCTTTGGACGCTGTAGCTATTAACTGATATGATCTAGCCATGTTAGGTGCCCAGCTCACATCGTGTACTTCTTGTGTATGTCCTGGCAATGCTTCCCCCGGAATCCATCTATTATGACCATCATGTTTAAAAATCTAGCAGCATCTTATCAACAACAAAGAGCATAATACTGTATTTACTTACTCTCGCCCCCTTTTCTTTACCAAGACCTACGACCATCATGGCTATTGGGGATCTGTTGGGACACCAATCAATACAGTAACCGCTATCTGCATCAATCGGCCTGTGACCATTGGCTGTGTTTGTTTGATCTCCTGCGGATGATCCTGGTGATGTACTCTGCATAAAACCTGTTGTTGTACTTGTCATAGCTGGTATATCGGGTACACCAGGAGTTGATAGTCCATGGCTCTTGATTGAACTACTGCTCGAGCTTGTGCTTTGCGTATTGACGGGCTGCTGTGCTGGTGCCTGGGATGGATACTGTTGCAGCTGCTGAACCTGCTGTTGTTGTACCTGAGACTGATGTAGTTGTAGTTGTTGAAACTGCTGTTGTAATTGGGAATATGGTTGTTGTGGTTGTTGCTGTCCCTGTGGTTGCGTCTGTGACATTGGCTGCTGGGTTTGTTGTTGTTGGGCTGTTTGTAAAGTATTATAAGCATTTGACGATATTTCGAATTCTTCCATTTGTGACCACTGAGCAAGATTTGTTGGCTCGAGAGCTTCATATATTCTAACAATACCGTCTGAAGAACATGTTGCCTAAGAAAAAAGGGTGGTAATCAACACATGTTTTGAATGACTAAAATTTTGTTTTTTACAAGTCGTAGTGAATTGGGTGAAGGTGCAAATGCTATATCCAATACTGCTCCTCTAGACTCAACAAGTCGAAATCTCTCTACCCATCGCTTTTGGCTATTCCTCGGTTCTTTATAATGTTAATAATCTCTAAAATCAATTCCCCATTTACCTGTCGTTTGTTCTTCCCATATTTTCACTTGTCTGTCGAAAGAACAGCTGGCAATCACCTGCCCATACTCAGGTCTTGCCCATCTCCCTTTTAGAATAGAAGAGTCATGCGCTTTCCAAGAATCACTTAACTCCCAAGTTGATGTATCTTCGTGTTCAACAAAATCCCACACTTTTAAGCGTTGGTCCGATGAACAAGTGACTAGTCTTTTTCCATAAAAGTCATAAGATACGTCGTGTATCAAGTCTTCGTGTCCAGTATCAAATTTCGTTAAACTGCTCATGTTGATGCGAAAGAGTATCTGGGAGGGAGGAAAACAATTCTTTTTTTTTTTTTTTTTTTTTTCCTCCAGTAAAAAAAAACCCGCTCAGCTCCGTAAAATGTTGACACCTATGTTTTTCTTCTTCTTCTTCTCTTGATATTGGCTACATCATGTCAAAAGAATTCTGATTTCCATATATTAAATTTACTTATAAGCGTGGATTCTCTATTTCAAAAGAAACCAAAAACGAATTCGGAAAGATAATCAAGAATACAAATCTCTCCGAATATTTTTGAAGTCTACCAACATGTTTATGTTTATAAAATCTACTACACATTGTTGTGTTTCAAAGTACAAACAACGAATTTGATAAGAAATCCGGCTAAAGTATGAGGCAAGGTTAAGGAAAAGAGTTTCCATAGAAAATAAATGCTTGGGAAAATACATGTCGTGGGAAGAGCCCCATCTTTCCTTCACATCCATATTCATCGCATTATTGTTATTCCGAAGATAAGATGTTTTCAATGTAAATCAAACAATTGTCTGGGTCGGTTTCCACGTATGTGTGTAGATATGTAGATCTGTATGTTTATTGTCGATCCCTATAACTTCAATGAAAATCATCTCTTTAAATCCACATAGCCTGGAGTTACACACGATAGAGGAAGAAGGGAAACCAATGATGGGGTCGATCTGTGTTTCAAACCATGGGTGTGTGCATGATAGCTTCAATTGTAGAAAGACAATCAAGGAACAAAAACTGACAGATGTCAAAGTCAAACCTGAAGAGAAAGGGTCCTTCCTGTAGAGAGATTGTTACCGCGGATGTTTTGCAGTATAAGGAAATAACCTTTCGGAGGACTAATGCTTTGTTCAAAATGGTGTCAACCACATGTATTCACACACACCATCTTTTCCCACTCATTTGTTGCCTTTTTAAGAAGTTACATTTTCCCCTGAAAATTCCCAAGTTTAGATTTAAAGTTTCGCCTTTCCCCCAACGGAAAAAAAATATATAAATAAAAGCTTGTAAAAAAGTTGGTTTCCTTTCTTTTTCTTTTCTCAAAACTTGATTTTTTTTTAAAAAAAAAAAAATGACTGTTAACGAAGAACAAATTATAACACACTCGGTTCCTGCTCGTCTTTTGGATGGATCCAAATATCCTACTCCACACATTGCTTCCTTGGACAAGTATAAAACGATGTGGAAAGAAAGCGTTGAAAATCCCGATAAATTCTTTGGAGATGTAAGAATTATTTCGTCAACTATAAAAAATGACTAAAGTTTTTGCAAAATTAGCACGCTCGTGAAACATTATCTTGGTCCAAGCCTTTCAAAACTGTTCGTCACGGTAAATTCGAATCCGGAGATATTGCTTGGTTTTTGGAAGGAGAAATCAATGCGTCTTACAACTGTGTCGATAGACATGCGATGAAAACCCCGAATAAGATAGCTATTATTCATGAAGGTGATGAACCGGATCAAGTAAGAAACATCACTTACGGAGAATTGTTTCGCTTGGTATGTCAAATGGCAAACTCTCTCAAGAACTTGGGTGTACGCAAAGGAGATAACGTAGCTATTTACATGCCAATGATTCCGGAAGCTTTGGTGGCCTGCTTAGCCTGTGCCCGTATCGGCGCTGTTCATTCGGTTGTCTTTGCTGGATTCTCTGCAGAGTCTTTGCGTGAACGTGTGGTGGACTGTGCTGCTCGTGTAGTTATTACTTCCGATGAGGGTCGTCGTGGTGGTAAGAATATTGCGACCAAACGTATTGTGGACGATGCCCTCAAGAGCCATCAGACACATGTTGAACACGTCATTGTCTATCGCCGAACAGGATCGCCTGTCGATTGGGTTGAAGATCGTGATTTGTGGTGGCATGAAGAAATGGCTAAAGCAAGAACGTTTTGTCCACCTGAACCCATGAATGCTGAAGATCCGCTTTTCTTGCTCTACACTTCTGGTTCCACAGGTACACCCAAGGGTATTTTGCATACCACAGGTGGATATCTTTTGGGTGCTGCAATGACAGTCAAGTATATCTTTGATTTTCATGAAAACGACATTTTTGCGTGTATGGCTGATATAGGATGGATTACTGGTCATACTTATGTCACCTACGGTCCACTCACAATAGGCGGTACCACCGTCTTGTTTGAATCTACACCTACTTATCCCGACCCTTCTCGTTTTTGGCAGCTGGTGGCAAAGCACAAGGTAACTCAATTCTACACTGCACCTACAGCTATTCGTGCTCTTCGTCGATTGGGTGATGAATGGGTGGACAGATGCGATCTTTCATCTCTTCGCGTGATTGGTTCTGTAGGAGAACCTATTAACCCTGAAGCATGGGAATGGTACTTTAATAAGGTCGGTCGTGGTCAATGTGCTGTAGTCGACACCTACTGGCAAACAGAAACAGGGTCTATCGTGGTTGCTCCCTTGCCTGGTGCCACTCCTACTAAACCTGGTTCAGCTACTCTCCCTTTTTTTGGTATTAACCCCACTATTTTGGACGCTACTACAGGAAAAGTACTCGAGGGAAGTGATGTGACAGGTGTCTTGGCTATATCTCAACCCTGGCCATCTATGGCTCGTACTGTCTACAATAATCACAATCGCTTCCTCGACACTTATTTGAATCCTTACAAGGGTTACTACTTTACGGGTGATGGTGCTAGCCGTGATAAAGATGGCTACATCTGGATCCGGGGTCGTGTTGATGGTAAAAACATTTTAGTTTGACTTTTTTTTCTAATATTTTGTTTAGACGTCATTAATGTATCTGGACATCGTCTCTCTACAGCTGAAATTGAATCTGCTTTAATTCTTCACCATTCTGTAGCTGAAGCTGCTGTTGTAGGTGGCCATGATGATTTGACTGGACAATGCATCCATGCCTTTGCCCTGCTGAAGCCTAACATTGAAGACTCTGAAGGTTTTGAAAAGGAATTGATATTACAAGTCCGCAAGGTGATTGGCCCCTTCGCTACTCCTAAACGCATTTATGTTGTCTCAGACCTCCCAAAGACAAGATCAGGAAAGATTATGCGCCGTATTCTTCGCAAAATAGTGAATGGAGAGCAGGACTCTTTAGGCGATATCTCTACGTTGGCAGATCCAAGCGTTGTTGACCAGCTCATTCAATATGTTCACAACAAAAAATAAAGAAATTCAACAATTATTTTTTTTTATTTAAGAATTATAACAGCATGTCCAGCATGGATTAGACTGTGTACCAATATTTCTTGATTGTGCAATGATTGTGCAAGTATAAGATTCGCTTTTACATCCGGCAATACACCCATTGGGGCCCGCATAGCAATGATCAACATGAATGGCAAGTAAAAGAATAGTAAAAAGAGCAGTGAGTTTCATTTGGTAAATAATGAGGGAAAAAAAAAAAAAAAGAAAAAGAAAAGAAACTTCTGGATATTTAAAGAAAAGAAACTTTAAATGAGGGGATACTGTGGATCTTTTTTGATTGTAAAAATGTGTTCGAGATTTGCCCCTTTCTGGTTAATTGAAAACATTTCGATCCATTATCTTCTATTTTTTCCACGTCATAAATATTACCGTTAATTCAAATTCCCCTTTGAAAGGGAGTAAACATAATCTTCTTTAAAGTGGGAGACTGAAATAAAAGAATGCACATGCGGTGTGCCATGCGAATCCCCTCATATGTTTGTAATTATCTATTTAAAGATTCTACTTACAAACAATGAACTATATTATTTACAGGAGATATACGTTGGCGTATGTGCCGTCGTCGATCCATTGGGCGCTTCAAGTAAAAAGAGATCGAAATATGAATTGTGTAAATTGTGTATTAATATAGCAACGTATGTACAATATATATTCATCTAAAACTACTGTCCCCATCCCATTCCCACTAATGGAATCCACAATAATATTCCACTCATCACTGGAATAGTCAAGTTATCGTCTAATCCAAACATCGAATTACCAATCGCTTCAGAAAATCCTGCTACAAGTCCTCCATACAAGCTGAGAATGGTCAATGTAATCGAACTAGTCTTTGGGTTGTACGACAATGGGTGTTCTGTGAGCGGACCAAAATACACAAAAGTGACAAGTGAGCCGAGAATAATGGCTCCCAAAGATCCTGCCAATGATTTACCCCCATATTGCAGTGTATATTTTCCCCACAACTTTCCGCAAATGCTGGCTGTAGGATCGGTCCAAGATAAATAGATAATTGAAAGTGCTGCAAGATCTCTTGGAAATAGATACAATACAATAATACAGCCTTTTTTTTTTTGTTTTTTTGTTTTTTTCTCGTTAGATCTTGGCTAAACATTCATCCCACATCTTTACCTAACAAATAATAAACAACGCCATTAATTCTTGTCTTGATTTCGGTTGTTCTCATTAAAGGTCCAAGGCATTGACAGTAAATGACATTGAGCCATTCAAAATTAAAACGCAAAAATTCACAAGTGCCCACAACAGATAATATAGCAACTAATATAGGATAAACATCATTCGTATCTAGTCCATTCATATAAAGATACAGGACAAGAAACCCTATATGTGAAAAAATGTCAATATGAACTTGTGTTATTAGGGAAGGGGTTTCTGTAAACTAACCTATTGAAAAGTGAAATAGCTTTCGAGGTATTTCCCAGCCTCCTTTCTGTGGCACAAGTGAATATCTGTTATTTTCTGTTTTCACTTGAGTCATTCTGAAGTTTTTTTTTTAAAAAAAAAGAGATCAAAAAGAAAAGAAAGCTTAAATTACTAAAAAAATCTCCGCGCGCAAACTTTTTTTTTACATGGCCCTGAGCAAAACGCTACTTTCTTCATATATATATATATATATATATCTACAAGGACATTCCATGAAAGACCACATAATTGGTCACATAGCTTTATATAAAATTTTTAACATTAAAAGATTACAAATCGTGTCAATTGACAGGATCTAATCTCATACTATGAGGTAATAGCTATGAAAAACGTCATTACTCCGATCTCCATGTGATACAAACACTGTAATTTTGACAGTGGCTCAGGTTGCTAAAATAAGCATCATTCCGAGTTCCCTTAACAAATTTTACACGTCAAGATTTATGATTCATACACCATGCACAAAAGTATTCATAAAAAGCATGAAGCTGTTTATTTTGTCTTCTTGAGCTAGGCCAAATTGGCGTTACTAAGAGTTATTGTCGACTATGAATAAAGGCTTTAATTCAAACTTTTTGTTTTTTTTTTTCTAGCCGATCCAAAACACAGCTTAACCTTTTGCTTTTTTTTTTTTTTTTTTTTTTTTTTTTTTTTTTTTTTTTTTTTTTTTTCAACTAAATTTTTTATTCTAATAACATTATCAACCAACATTGTACTAATGACGCTCAAAGATATAACCAGAGAACAGGCAATAAACTTTTTTTTTTTTTTTTTGTCATAAGTACGCCGAACTTGACGCGAAAAGGCTTTTGAAAAAATGGAAAGTTTTGAAGATGTCGACATTTGCTACGATAAGATATTTCAATTTATATTACTTTGTAATTAAAGAGTAGATTCTGAACCTCTATATTATAAAAGATATAATAATAATTCAATTTTGAAAAAAAAAAAAAAAAAAAAAAAAAAACACTTCAAGTTGATAAAGGTACACTTCAATAAGGTACACACTTATTCAATTGATTAAAGGTTTAAATGGATGTGGGCAAGAGATATGTAAAGTAAGCGAGACGACAGTTAAACAGCTTCAAATTGGATGTATTGTTTAATAATTGCTCTATGTCAAAGACCTTGAACTTGTTTTTATAAAAAAAATAAGCGTACTATAATTTTTTATGTTGGAGAGATATACAGAATCGTTTGTGAATTTCTATTTGTGATTCATACAGTTAGTATGACCTTAAGAGATGTTTCAAGTCAGTTATAGTTAGGGCAAACCAGCATAATTAATAGCTACCACCCAAGTGTTTTCATTTTTTTAGTAGAACTAAAGGAATTTGTTAGAAAATATGTTTAATTTGCAATTTGTTTAATTTTTATTATTATTCTTTTTACCTTGCATGCTTCCTTCTACACGAAAATGAAGATTTTATGTGACGCAGGTACAGACGGAGTTGAATGGAATGGACATTATGATCTCTCGACAGACTGTTATCACTTGTTTGAAGAGCTTAGGCTTTCGGTCCTATTTTGCGGCTCATAAACTTCACTTGACAGAGGTTAGCATGACGAAAAGACTTCGTTGGGCCATAGAACATGTCAATTGGACTGACGACCAGTGCAAAAGCGTTATCTGGTCTGATGAGTCCCGTTTTAGCTTGAATATGAATTGAGGTGTTTGCAGAAAAACGAGGACAAATCTCTTGATTATCTCTTTTATTTTTAGTCTAGACGAGAAAGAGATCCCATTTAATACAAACTACGTCTTTAAATAGTGAAAGAATAAATGTTAAGGAACCAAAGTGAAACAAGGTCAATGGAGATTGAGCTTGTGAGCTTAATTGAAGATCTTGTTCTTATTTCATATAAGCTTTTAGTAGTAATCTCATACGATATTTAGTATTTATACTCTTAAATACGACAGGAATGATGCAAATTCCATAGTGATTAGAAAAGTTGGAGAGAGGTATCAAACAAGATATATAATATCTACGGTGAAATATGGCGGCGATGAAGTGATGATTTGGGCATGTTTCTGGACTGGGGTTTTGGTCCTTTGGCAGCAATTGAGGAGGCCATAAACCAGGATATTTACATCAACATTCTGACAGGCACATTCCACCCATGGTTCAAAAATCTGATTGACAGTGAAGAAAGAGACTTCATTTTTCAAGAGAACAGTGCTTGCCATACTGGTGGTTGTGCTCGGTGGTGGAAAGAGGATCATCAAATCAGGGACTTTGTGTATTGGCCCGCCCAAAGTCTTGATATGAATCCTATCGAGCATCTTTGGTGGACTTTGGAGGTACAAATGAAGAGCAGGAAGACCAATGTTATAAAGAAAGAAAATTTGAAAGCCGTATTTATCGAGGAATGAGAAATAATGAGCATTGAACTTGGCCAACGGTTAAACGCCAGTATGTAAGATCGATGTCAAGCAGTTGTTGATGCCCGCGGTGGACCAGCAAAATATTAAACAGCCTTTTTTTTTTTTTTTTTACATTTTATTAAAAATATATATTAAACACTCATTTTACATAATCTGAGCTTACAAGATACAGTATTGAATAAGTTGTGAACATCGCAATACTGATCATTGTTTTATGCATGATAATTTTATATTCCCGTCTCAAAAATAGTTATGTGTGAGTGTAGGAGACAAAAACGACGTGGAAGGGAAGACGACGCACGTTAAATGCAGGATGATACTTTGATACCTAGAATCAAGGCCCCTTGTGAAACTACCACTATAGAAGACTGCCTTGGCTGGATTAGACAATCTGAGATTTATTGGAACGGATGTTTTGACAGAGAAACTAGCATTGTTTAGTATTTTCTAAGTTTTTTGTCTGAATATTTTTTTCTATTTTGCCTGAATTTTATTTACACTTGTCTATGTATCTTTTAACTACGAGAGCCATTAAATGTCACCCCCCTAAATTTCCTTTTTTGTACTTTTCGTCACCTCCCTCATTTTTTTTCACTGGTTTTTGAATAGATTTTTTTAAAAAAAAATTGGGACCGCCAAAAAGCATCATTCTAGGTCGAAAGAAATTTCTCGAAAGAATTTCTTGAGACCGTCGGAACAAAATAGGAAATGTTATTATGCTAGAATCTTCTTGAATATTTATTTGATAGCGAAATTTAAAGATATAAAATAGAAGAAATTAACACTATCTAAACATTAATCTTCTTTTTCGCTCGGTCATTACCAGCTTACTTATCTCCTTTTTATTCAAAAACCTACATCTTTTACAAACTTTTCGATGTCCTCCCTGGAAGAACAGTTCCACATTATGCAACAACAAATTGTTGCCCTTCAAGCCCAAATCCAAGGTGCTCCTAACATGCCAATGCAGT
>JNDS01003357.1:0-11950 GCA_000697035.1 Rhizopus stolonifer B9770
CGTTTGCAAATTTTTTACCAAGATATATTTACTTTTAATATGATACTAAAAAAAAATACTCGAAGTGTACTCGAACAAACTAAAGATGAGCTCAGAAAAACTTACCTTGGATACTCTGAGCAAGGTTCTAAATGGAGCACTTCAATGTAACCCCAGAGAGGGTTAAAAATATGGCCAAAACCCAGTAATAACTCGAAATGACCATTTCGCGGAGGGTCGGACTCTACTTTTCCCATAGCGTTTGCTTGAAGATGCTGAAGAACAGGAAGAGGAAGAGAAAGAAGTTGATTTGACTTTAGGGGATGAAAATGGTTGGAGAGTCGAGGAAGCCAACATGGATACGAGAATTACCTCTGGTAACAGCTACCATACAGAAAAGACGTCCTTCAACATGGATAACAAGTCCAAGGCTTCTCCCGCTGAATACTTTCTTCACTTTCTCCCAGTTGAATTCATCAAGAATGTTATTATTCCTAACACCAATGAACATGCCCGAAGTATAATGAATAATTGGGTAGATATTACTTTTCAGGAGTATCTTACATGGATCACATTGTTGGTGGTTATGACAGTGTGCCATCATGTTGATAAAAAGGCCTATTGGCGTATGGGACGAAGTCATTTTTTTTATCTATTGACTTTACCGAGTACATGTCGTATGATAGATTTAATTCTATTATACAATTTCACGTGTTTGAAATTCCAAATGGCGAGAAAGAAATATTAGATCCACTCTATCAGATCCGTGATTACCTTCGATCATTCAATGAAACACTCGCTAATACCATGGTTCCCGGAAGATATCTTTGTGTTGATGGGACCATGAATCAATGGCTTGGATGTGGCATGCCAAATTTGAAGAAAGTTCCAAGAAAGCCACACCCTATCGGTCAAGAGTTTAAAACACTAGCAGACTATGACACCAGTTGCATTTTGCAACTTGACACGGTTAGCGATCCTGTTAAAAAAAAATACGATGACGTCGACAGGAACTTGATCGCTACTATGAAGAGATTAACTGAGCCATGGTTTTGGTCTGGACGAACCATTATCGCTGATTCATGGTTTGGCTCACCTGAAATGGTGGATAATTTGTTTAACAACGGTCTTTTCGCAATTATGCAAGTAGCGAAAAGAAAATATTGGCCTCGTGGCATGCCAAAGACAGATATTATAGAATGTCTTGGTCCAGAACGTGGCGATCATTTTACTCTGACAAAGCTAAATGACAGCGGATGTCCCATTCTTGTCTGCGTTTACAGAGATCTAAAGCCAAAAGCTTTGGTATCCACCTGCAGTACATCTGTTCAATCCAACAAGTATAGGTACTACCTAGATCGTAGCGGTAACCAAAAACAGATCCGTCGACCACAGGTTTTTGAAGACTATGAGTTTCATAAAAGTAAGTTCTCAATCGAATTATATGTTACTGATCTACTAACAAACTGATATACTTTTAAGTAGCGTCGACACAGCTAACAACCGAAGAGATAATATGATTTCATTTCATGACGTTATGAAAACATATAGATGGGACATTAGATTCCTTTCTTTTACTCTTGGCATTGCTGAGGCCAATGCTTTTAGTTGCTATAAGATCTGGGGTAAAAATAATGAAGGCATGATGCATACCGAATTCAAGGATCGACTTGCACACACTCTCTTACAAAAAGTCAAGCATATGAGCGAAGGTGTGGCTGAAACATCATTAAACACCGTGAGACTTAGAAGAAAAGATAGAGATGGATCACACGCATATATTTCCTTGTCATTTGGTAACAAACGGCGTAGGCTTATATGCAAATCATGCAAAAACCGGGGAATAAAAGAAAGTCCAAGAGTCGAAAAAAGATGTGTTTGTAACACAGACCCGATGTGTCAGACTTGCCACCAAAGCCACTTAGAGCAAGAATGGAATAAAAAAATGCATCCTTGAATAATCTTCACGATCTCTACTTTTTGAATATTAACATCATTTTTTTTTTTCAACAAGATTTCTTTATAATAAATCCATTTTTGTAATCAGCCCATTTGGGCCGTTTTTTTTTCTCAAAAAATTAGACCTCTTAAAATCAAACAAAACTGCACCATTAACTATTATTTTTAAACAAAACTTAATACACTAAATAAGTTGGTTATTTACATTACAATAGATTATTTTCATAATAAGAATATTTTTATTTGACATTTTATAGCGATTTTACAATCGGCCCATTTGGGCCGATTTTAGCGAATAGTACTTGTTAATTAACAAATAGATATTGCTGGTTTGAAATACAAGTATTTAGTTCTTGATAATGCTACTATTCACAAAACCCTGTATATTAAAGATTGGATCCCACAACGTGGATACGAAATAATCTATTTGCCAGCCCTTTCTCCTTTTTTAAATCCCATGGTAGAGGAGTTTTGGTCCAAGCTAAAAGGTGTAGTAAACAAGGATCCAGCATCAGTTAGAAAAAAAATATGAAAATCAGCAAGCACATCACCAAAGCATCAGAACATATCAGCAAAGAAAATTGTCAAGCTTGGATTGAGCATTCATTATTATTCTGGGACAGTTGTATAGCTTGTGTAAAATGAAACAAAGATGTTGCATATTGACCTAAGAAAAAAGAGAGAGTAAGGTACCTATCCGGATTTTATTTTTAATATATATTGCAATAAACTTAGTGTTTTGCTGGTTGTTTTCAGCCACATATACTTAATCTAACAACAGAAAGTAATTTCATCCGGTTTAGAGGCATTCTTCATCTTTTTTATTTTATATCTTATGATCAGAACCATTAATTGTCCCAATACCACACTTTTTTATGAGTGCCCCATTTTCAAAATGAGTGACCCAAAATTTTTGCTTGGTGACTCAACCTATTATCAAGGGCTCTACAAGTGTTTTGGGCAACAAGCATTATCCATAACAATAATAATAATAAAAAAAAAAAAAAAAAAAAAAACGATTCACAAGAGAATTTTTATCCATTTCATCCAAATTTTCCCTATTGTAATGCCTTTTGGTCTTTTGGGTTCTGGCGTCTATTTTCGTTTTCTTCCACCTTCGATTTTACGGTGCTTAGGCTTTTCTGTTACTCTGAGTTCAATGTCGACTACTCCCATTGCGCAGATAGCGCCTAGTATCGCATGAGAAGTTGCTTTAGTCGACTTAGTTGTTACTATTGCTGGTGTACCAGCTGAAATTTTCGAACGATTTTGTCAAACTTTCAACAACATCCACAACGCGTGCCTGAGGGTTTTGATTGTATATCTTCAGTGTTTTCCTCTTTCGCCCTTAAAGTTACTTTGTTCATAGTCTCATCAAGTTTGCCTCTCATTCGTTCTTTCTCAGATGGCTGAGCTTTTTGGTACTTTTACAATGAAGTTAGAAAAAAAAAAGAAAAGGGAGACCCGCAATTTAATTTCACAGGAAAGTGCAAATTAATTCTTCAGAAAACTGCAAATCAGCCTGTAAGAAAAGCGCAATTCAAATATTTATTTCCCGCGATTTAATTTTTAGAAATTCGTAATTTAATGCTGCGTTCACTGTAACGATCCCCTTTCCTTAAAAGGAAGGAACTTGTCACAAGAATTTTTCTTCAGCAATTTCCCTTTTTTTTTTCTTCATAAAAAAATAAAAGGTTGAGAATGATGCAAGGCAATCCATCTTTACCACCGCAATTAGCACAATTATCACAGCAGCAACAACAACAACAATTGCAACAACAGCATCAACGTGGAATGTTTTATCCTCAAGTCGCTTATCCAATGATGGCAAATATGAAGCCATCTGATAGAACACATGGTGTATTTTCTACTTACCCAGCCCGATTAAAACATTCAGACGAAAACGCTTTACTTTTACCTGAATCGTACATTACGAAAAAAACGCGATTTGCGGGCAGCGAGTCTGATGAAGATCTTTATGCAGAAGATAGCGACGAGGGCGAAGAAGAAAAAGACGGCAATAATGCAGAAGAGAGAAGAAGTAATACGAACAAGCCAAACCAAACCGGTCAAACGAAATCTTATTTGCCAAAGATTATCAGAAAGAAAAATACCGTTCATTACACTGAATTAGACTTGAATAAAATATCAGAAACCGATGAAATATTAGTACCTATACGTTTAGATATTGATATTGACTCGATTAAATTACGAGACAGATTTTTGTGGAATATGAATGGTAACTTGCAAAGGAAATGACACGTTTAACTAAAATTACATTAGAACAATATCTGACACCTGAAAGATTTGGAGAAATGTTATGTGAAGACTTGGAATTACCACCATATAAATTTGTTCAGCCTATTGCTGATTTGATACGTGCACAAGTACTTGATTTTGAAAGCGTCAGTACAATTCAGCTGCCATCTACTCATACACGAGTTCTTATCAAAGTAAGTTGTATTGATATCAGACGTTGTTGTTAAACACCCTTGTACAGCTCGATTTACAGATTGGAAAAGTCAACTACCGAGATCAATTTGAATGGGAATTACAAAACGATAACACAAATGCTCCCGAAGTATTCAGTAAGCAACTGGCAGCTGAATTGGGATTAGGAGGGGAATACGTTGGTATTATATCTCATGCTGTTCGTGACCAGCTATTTAGACACAAAAAACAATACGCAGAGGAAGTAAATATTAACAAATTATGCATTTATCAACGTATTAATATTTATATGTCTGTTTAGCTGATGATGGAATCAGAGATTAGATCAAAGTTAGACACGGTATACCGACCAATGGAAGAAACCAAACACTGGGAACCACAATTAGAAGATTTAACTAACGACGAGTTAGAGAAGTTACTGATAGCTCAAGAAAGGAATATAAGGTAGATGAACATATACATGATCACATCTTCTCTTTTGTATCTAACGCAAATTGGTTTTAGACGAATGAGAAGAGAAACACGATTCAAAAGATCGACTCGTCGTATAAGCAATTATCAGTAACTGTACTAAAACAATTGTATATATGGAAAGTTAAAGTTTTATTTTTTGCGTGTGTTTATAAATATATGTTGACAGTCTCATGGATGCATACAGTTTTATACTCAAAAGATATCTTGATTTAGACTTTTTGCTGCTCTTTGGCATCTTACATTGTCCAATAATATCAATGGTGTTCCAATAAAGCAGTTGAAAAGTCATGAAGTCCACTACTAACCATTTTTATAAATAATACTACAGCTAACTTCCGATTTTATGATGTTGCTCGTAGACGCTATGAATATCATAAAATCTGTGGTAATTATGAGTGTTATTTGGTCATCGAGGTGAATAATAAAATAAGACCGGAAAGTCGACGGGTCTCTTGAACATCTTTATTAAGTGAAAACGAGAGAGGGAGAACCCATTTATTGTAATCACTTATATTTTTTGGTCTAGAAGTAATCAGTGCACTGTCGTCGCCGATGTAATTATGCAAATCACGTGTTATTTTTAACGTTTGCATGAATTAAATAAATCAGATATCTCTTCGTGGATAAATTTTTTTATTATAAAGAGTAAATACACACGCCCAAGATTTCCCCTTTTTCTGTACAATTTTCCTGTAAACCTTTTTTTTTTTTATCTTATTCTTAATCCAACCGGACAAATTCGCTTACATCCCAATCTAGGCCAAGATCCAATTGATCTGTATCAATCCAGGATAACTCTTCTTCCTCTTCTTCTTTTCTTTTGATAGGCATCGAGAGTTTATCAAATTCAAAAGACACACCAAACGCCTCATCTTTATAGCCTTCTTTCACATATTCTTTCAAGTTACCGACCATCTCGGTTTGGTTGTTCAAAGTCTTGTTCGCAAGATCTATGGATTCTTCCGATGGGTAAGGAATGGATTGATTAGAGCTTAATTCCTCAGATGATTGCAAAACTAGATCGTATGTGTACTTGTTTTCCACAACCTCTTTGGGACTTTCTGATTTTTTGATACTTGTGGGATGAATGGCAGTTTCTTGAACCGGCGACTCATGGTGATCTTTCTTGACTGGTATGTTATTAGATGATGTTCTGGAGTTCACAGGCTTTTGGGCTCGGCTCTTGGTCTTTTTGGGCTCAGTGGAGACGGCCTTGGGCGGTGCACGGTTCGGGATTCGTTTCTGTCGTTTGGGTGTCGGGAGGTCTTGGTCGATGCTGCTTCTCTTTTTATTTACAGGTGAATCTGAAAGACTCGTGTTTGAATCATCTTGTTTTTCAATGCTTGTCAAAGGGGGAGGCAGTGTTGATTGCACTTGAATGAATTGCTGGTATGCTAGCTGTGTCTGAATCCATCTTTCTTGTTCTCTTTGCTGTTGTGCCAATTGCTGTTGAAGCATATGCTCCTGTTGTAGTGGTAGCGGTTGTTGTGGTAATGATTGCTGTGGTAATGATTGCTGTGATAATGGTTGTTGTGAAGGTAATGATTGTTGTGGCGGTAATGATTGTTGTGGTAATGATTGTTGCGATGATAGGTGTTGTGGTGTCATGAGCTGCTGCATCATCTGTTGATGAGTTGTCTGTTGAAAAGCCACCTGCTGTCGAGCCATTTGCTGACGAGCCACTTGCTGTCTGATCATTTGTTGTCGAGCAAGTTGTTGTTGTCGAGCAAGTTGTTGTTGTCGTGCAAACTGTTGTTGCTGTGCGAGCTGTGGTTGTGCCATTTCCTGCGGCATGGTAGGTGGCTGTGGTACTGGTTGTTGCTGCGAGGCCGATTGTCTTTGAGTCTGCTGCTGTTCAAATTGTTGATAAATCAACTGTTGTTCAAAAAGCTGCTGTTGTAAAAAATGTTCTTGAGCCATTTTCTGTTGGGCTAATTGTAGTTGTCTTTGTGGCATCACCTTCTGTTGTTGTTGTTGCTGTTGTTGTTGCATTCTCTGTTGCTGTTGCATTCGTTGTTGATATGCCAATTGTTGCTGTTGGATCAAGAACTGTTGCTGTTGTTGTGTCATTAATTGTTGCTGTTGTTGGGTTATGAACTGTTGTTGTTGTTGTAAAGGATTGTTTGCTCCAATGTTTTTTTTTAGCCAATTAAAGTAGCCTACTAGTTGACTTTTCAATAAGTAAGTTTTGTCCAAGTTCACAATGTACAAGCCTTGATCAAGATAACTGTATTGGTCTTGGATCATATATTTCATCAAAATGATGTTCTTTGCCGCATTAAAATTGCTTGTCATAGAGAGAAATACAGGCAAAAAGTGGTCAAGTCTGTCATAGGATAGCTTCATTTGTAGGATGTGCTCCTTGATAATCGCCTTATCTTGCTCAGATAAATCTTCAACGAAAGCTCCGTTGACTATTGGAATAATGAATACGTTTGTTTAATTAAGTTTCTTATTACCTCTTCTTTGACGGACGTTTTCATCCAGTTGTTTGATCATAGCAATTGCATTTTCTCTTGTCATAGCAGATTGACCCATGGGGTCCACTTGTGGCATATTCATTTTAGGCTGATTCTGTGGATATTGATGAGGCGTGACAAGCTCTGGGCTTTGTTGAGGGTTCAAGCTTGGTTCGAAGGAATGAATTGGTTCCATCTTGTTGGTCATGGTAGGCGTTACACTTTTATATGTGCTTGTAGAGCTCAATGGGGTAAGCGAGGGAGTACTGATTACAACGGACTCATAAGGTGAGGTTTGCTGAGCCATGGGAGGTTCTTGCTGGGCTGGATTCATTATGAACTTTTGTTCATCCGGAGCGTAAACAAGACAACCACCAGTCAAATTTGATTGGTCAGAATTCAGAATGGATTGTTTGTAAAAATTGATCCGGTCTTGCAATTCCTTGAATCGATCTGTTCGAAGCATCATATACTCTCTCTGAAAAAAAAAAAAAAAAATAAGCTCAGTATTATGCACAGGGCATCTGTGTGTAAATTTACCTTGCTAGTACAATTACGAAGCAAATTTGATTCAAGACTGGTTGCTATAGCATACACTTCATTTTCCGGAGTATCTGTATATATGCATTGTAAAGCTAAACAACTATAGATTATGTTTTTAATAAAAAAGAAGTTCCTAAAAAAAAAAAAGAACTTACTATTGACTAACAAATTGCGCTCTATCCGTTATCATTACTTCTTCTCTCCAGTTACCACCTAACATATCATTCCCCAAAAATAGGTTATGGTTATCATGTTCTTGTTTATTGTTCATTAACTGAGAATGTTGAGTATTCATTTCGAAATTTCTGTAATTATAAAAAAAAAACGCTTTTTCTTCTTCTTTTTTAGTAGTGATTGAGTATGTTTCTTTTCTTGTAAGTCTCTTTTGTTTTTTTTTTTATTTGTTGACGAGTAAGGATATAGTAAATAAGGAAGATATAGAAAGGGCTGTAAAAGAGGGAGAAAAAAAAAGAAAAAAAAAGATACACACACACATACGCGAATGTTTCTATTCACGTGACTTTTATCCTAAAGTTTCTTCTATTGGCCGACGGTCCGATTGCCGTAAGTGACGTCGATGTCTAATACGTAAGGTGATGAATTGAGGCATGTTTCTATAATCTAGATCTGAACTAATATTGATTGAACTTTCAAAGGATTCAATCCAATTTAGTTTGTCTAATTCGGTGTATGTCTTGATTAGAAATTGAGGTCCGTCCGCTATCCGTAAGCGTAGCACATGTCGGTGTTTGACATAATCCGTTGCTACGGCTATTTGGGCACCTTGCATTGAACAAGACCAGGTCGGCTGCAGATTTTTCTTATATTTTGGGTTGTGTTTATATGCTTGTATCAGTGTTCCGTATATTCTTAAATAAAGAAATCTGTAACAAGTACTTAGTATATAAATATTTTTTCGTATCACATTCGTACCTCCAAGGCCTATTCGTGGAACGTACTTCGGGTTTAGTTAATTCGCATTTGACATAAGCCGGGGCTATTTTTTCAAGCGTGCACAAATAGTCTGGTAACTTTTCGCATCCTTCCTCCTCTCTTGGTAGGACAACGCGGTCGTTCATAGAATTTGGAAATTGGAAAGCCCATGGATGCGATTTATCGTCATAACTTGGTGGTAAAATATACTTGATTGTTGTCGGTAGTGATATTGAAGATACATTTGGGTGATTTGACACTTTATTTTTTGAAAAACTACGTAGAGACCAGCAACTAGTTTTCTTTTTTAAAATCCTTGAAACTATTGAAAGGGTAAGCTTATCATTATTGAATAAGCAACACAAACCATTAGACAGCTTGTCTGAAGCAGTTGTATTGATTGGAGTTAGAGCGAGCATGAATAAAAAAAAAAAGCGATGAAAACAAGAGAAAAAGGAAATAAGAACTTACGGGGCTTTATATGTTGTTGACAAGAAGTTTAATTTAGTTTTTTTTAACTAAAAATAACAAAGTTTTTGTTTTTTTTTGTTTTTTTTTTTTTTTTCAAGCCACGGAATTCATAATAAATGACATTTAAGAAAGACAGATAGCTCTTTGTTTCAGGGTGGAGTTATTACGATCGTTATTAATTAAGTTACATAAGATTTCCTTCTTTATGTGTGAAGATCCTTGTTTTTTTTTGGAGGGAGGAAATGTTTGACAGTTTTAAGGAAGCGTTTATGATGCATTAAAGTTTGTTACAACTAATAATAATAATTGCTTAGAACATCAATTCATTTTCATGCACTTACACATGCCCCACTATAAGTTACACATGAAAATTAATTTATTGAACTTTTGTTCTGGAGTTTGGCTTTTTTTTTTCTTTCTGTACACTAAAATCCCCAAGAAAAAGTTTCGGTCTCTTTTAAGCTCTCCCATTCCTTTCTTTTGAACAAAATTGGGTATTTCCTCCTCCTTTTGAAGTGGGACGAGATAAAAGTCTTTGATCCTCGGTTTGTTGAGTCTTACCACAGCATATCTTTGATGTGTTTTTAAAAAATTAGACATATTATCCAACGACTCCTGGTCTTCTTCTGGTTGTGCTTCTACTTGGATCAAAAATATCTCTTTATCATTAACCTTCTGCAGCTCTCTTATATGTTGAATTACAACATCTGCTTCAATCTTTCCATCAACAAACATCACCCTGGGTAATACCTCTGTAAATTCCGTATTGCTCAACTTCCTCCCTCCAACTTGTCTTGCAGATATTTCAAATTTTGCCACTTTTGGATAATCTACACGTCCTTTCCATGAAACCCTGGACGCCTTTCCTTTGCGATCTATCGTTCTGGGTGTTTTATCCTTTTTGTTTAAAGATTTAGCAATCTTTTCTTTATGACTAGTGATAAGACCAAGAGAACGCAATGTGCACCTGTAAGATTCGGTTGTCGATACATGTTGCACAGATGGTAAGCTGGTAGGTAATTTATGTGATTGGTGTAAAAGCGTTACAGTATGCTCTTGCAGATCTTCCATGACCCCTTTTCCCGGGATCATAATAATATCTCCCTTGTGCGTTTTTTTGATAAGCGGCACATCATCAAACTTGAGAATCGAATTCTTCAAGCCTTCCTGACGAAGGATTTCCCATTTTTTTCGCAATTCTGGATTGGCCATATCACTTGTGGACATCAGGACAAGATCCCGAGGCAAGACCTCTCCCATGGCAACACGGTTTCTCAATTCGACATTGTTTTTGAGGTTGTTCAAGAGAGGTCGCATCTTATTCTTGTACAATTCCGCATAGGCTTCGTCGTCTTCTATATGTTCCATTTCGGCACTATCAATCATATCTGCCAACTGAGCTGCTCTCTCTGTTTGGTCCTCTTTGGCTTCTTTTTCGCTTGCTTCTTCCATTGCTTTTCTAAAAATGTTTGTCAGAATAGAGATGGCACCTTCGCGTGCACTATCAAGCTTGCTGGGGGGTTTCTTGAGCGGTGGTGGGTCTGATTCTCTCATCTTTCCCTTGTCTTTTCTCTTTGTGTTACTGCTGGAGCCAAGCATTGGATCTGCAGTTGTAGTACTAAATAAAGAGTCCCTTTCCGTAATTTGGTTGTACTCCGAACATGAAAATGATGCATTGTTTTTCGAACTGTAATGTGTGTTGTTTTTTAATTCTAGGATGTATAATCACTTTTTCTTTAGTATAGGTTTAACAAACTAATGAGTATACACTACACACAAAGATACATGTATACACTATTTTAGATTTATCAACCTTATCAAAAAAAAAAAAAAAAAAAAAAAAAAAAAAAAAAAGCTCACAAGTTTAGCCAAACCATTTATGAAAATACTAACCATATTTATATGCCTGTGTGTGTAGATGTATATCTTATATTGCTTACCTTCAGTAAAAACATTAAGTTCTGGATTTATATTATCAAGTTTTATATCATTACCAAGATTGTTGTGTGTCCTTGGTTTTTTTAAAAAAAAAAAGAAAAAAGTGAGGAATGACAGATAGAATAAAGAATCTCGCGACTAACTTTACCATTCAATTTTATCATTAAACTTCTTATTATTTGAACCGTTGTCTTTAGTCAATTCTTTATCGATTACGATTTCATCTAAAGAGACAGAAGGTGTCATAAGCTGCTGTTGGTTTTCTTTAGGCAGTGTTGCAGATTCAACAAAGCCTGTAAACAAATCATTGCTACTGTCCATCGATCTGAGATTTTTTTCAATAGAGCTACGGGTTTGATTGCATTTGTCGAGCATTTCTGTATCATTCATGAAGGTGTTGTCGACAGTGATAAGAGCGGGATCTACAGACATTGTGTGTTTGGAGAAAGTCCTTGTTAGTGATAAATCGATTCCAGCCTTTTTTTGTGATTTCAAAGGATTCTTCATATAGGCGTATTATCAAATACTTCTTGTACAGAAAAATCGTGTATTTTTATTATTCTTGAGGGGAAATTTATACTATTTTGAACAAACCTGGAATTTTTTAACCAATTTGAAGATATTTGGTTGGGTGAAAAAGGATACCAGCCACATTGAATAAGAGAGAAAGAAAAAAGTAAAGGAAAATGATGACAACGAAACATTCTTTCAGAAAAAAAAAAAAAAAAAAAAAAAAAAAAAAA
>JNDS01003358.1:0-41715 GCA_000697035.1 Rhizopus stolonifer B9770
ATTGCTCCTCGATAATAAGCTATAAATAATTATATATCCATTCTTGGTTTTTTTTTTTTTTTTTTTTTTTTTTTTTTTTTTTTTTTCCGGTTTCGGCCGGAGTCTTATTTTGATGGAACAAGAGAGGATTTTCCAAACAAAAACTCTATCACTTTCTTTCTTCTAATCTTTGGCGATGGCCATGCCTTCCAATAATTCACCAACATCCGAAGCACCAAACAGTACCAACTTTCGTCATACGAAACAATCATCAACGAATATGAGCTACCCTTCTTCCCCTGTGAATACAAGTGCACCTACCATTCGACCGTTAGCTCGAGAAAGACCTTACGCACGAGAAGAATACAACAATATCAGCTCAAAACCTTCTTCAGTACGTTCAGGTACCTCTTACGGTAGAACACTAAGCCGGCTCATGACTGGACATCATGCTCGTCATCACTCTAATTATTCAAGCTTTAGTACCATTAGTGAAAGTGTTTTACCTTGGACAACACAAGACATTGGTTTTAATGCCATCTCAGGTAAAAAATAAAAAAACAAAAACAAAAACAAAACGAAAAACAAAATAAAGAGGGGGGTAACCAAGAAAATCTTATTGACTAAAACAAAAAGAAATAACCCAAAAGGTGTTTTGAACGACCCTGCTAGACGTCCACAAGATGTAAATAAACCAACCAAGGCAGATATTCCTCCAGTGCCTCACGTATCAATTTCTCGAATAAAGCCCACAGATTTCGAAACTTATCTGAATCACATTGGGCCCGTCTTTGAAAGATACCACCACAACAAGTTAACGAACAAGGATACATCAGTAGTCGTAGTAGAGGAGGAGGAAGAAGAAACAGACGAAGAAAGGCAACCGCTGAAGCGTGCAGGTCGAAATCCTTATAGTTTGCCACAACACATCTTATCCAGCGAGAGTCTATTGGATGACGAATCCAAAACACCTCCTCGAGAGTTGCCAATGCTTGAAAACGTACCCACAGTCTTTTTCGAGCCAGAGTTCTTGTTAGAGAATCCTCAGATCTTTGACAGCGTATGTGAGGGTGCAGATATTGTGGAAAACAGCGGGTCGGTGTTGACCATCTTGCAAGAAAAGCTCTCGTATTACCTAGATACCGTAGAAATCCATCTGTTGCGCGAGATTGAAAATAGATCTTCTTCCTTTTTCGAGGCGCTCTCCAATCTTCAGGCACTTCATCAACAAACAATGGATTGTATCTCTCAGATTCACACCATCCGACAAAAAATGAAACGTATGCAAGAAACAGAATGTAAAGATGGATTGGAGGTAATTCGACTTCAAGTGAGAAAGAGGAATCTGGAAAAGCTGTATCATGTTACGGAAGCAGTGAAGAGCATCAAGATGGTGCAGCCTACGATCCAAACCTTGTTAAATACAGGCGATTATTTTGCAGCACTAGACCTAATCGAAGCGACCAAAAAAGCATTAAAGGATGACCCACTGAAATCGATCCAGGCCTTGGCCAACTATACAAGCGAGTTAGAGGAAATGCAGAAATCGGTCGGTATTATGATGCAGCATGATTTTCTTAGTGTTCTTTTATCAGATTTCTCGTACAACATTGAATCGGAAACAGCCAAGGAAGAGTTGACGACACAAAGCGAATTGAACGAAGTGGTTTTTGAAGAGGACCTAAAACAGACTGTGATAAAGGATATCAAGGGTCTGTATCGTACAGATGCCCTATTTCCCACACTCCAAGGCTATGGGGAAAGACTTGTTGTAGAAATCAAGGATAAGATCAGAAAACGATACCCAACAGCTGAAATGGAGATACCAGAACAAAGCCTGGCAAAACAACTTAAGACGATGCCCTTTGTTTCCTTTTTCCAAGTCTTGCTCGATATCTTTTCCATTTTGATGCAGTCAATTCAGCGCGCCTCTGCTTACCATCAACTGTTTATGCAGACGTTAGATAAAACGCCCAAACTCGAAAAGGAATCGATGACTGTGGTATTATCTATAGCTGAGTTGGCGCATGTACAGTGTGGAAAGCTCATTGGATCCAGAAGTGAGCAAAACGCGCTGTTGAATCCCACTGACTTTTACCGTCTTTCGAGTGTACTTGATATATTTGTCCGAAAATGCGAAAAATACTGTGGCCCGTGTATTGAACTGCAAAGTATTCTGACTCATCAACAGAAATTGTTTTTAAACCATTTTCATATGGAACGTGTAAAACAAGAAGCTCAACTGATAGAAAACGAGCAATGGGTAGTAAGCGAAGTGCCTTCAGAATTTCAGACAATTGTGGATCGATTATGCGAAGGGAACATATCTGAACTATCAGATAAAGTGCCAGATGAAAGCTTCGAAAAGGGTAGCAAAAAACATTTAGTGATCAACAATCAAAGTTATTATGTCGTCGGCTGTACTTTGTTAATACTGAAAACCTTTCAAGATTATGTGAAATGCATACTAAAGTTAGAAAATGTGTCAGTTACTGTTATACAAAAGCTAGTGGAGCTGTTAAAGGTTTGATAGAGAGAAAAATATACATATAAAAGAATATCTATTTAAGACAAACAAGTTATTTAATTCTAGAGTATGTCAAGTTATATTGGGTGCGGGAGCTATGCAATCTGCTGGTTTGAAGAACATCACGGCCAAACATTTGGCATTAGCTTCACAATCCATAGGCATAATGGTGGTTCTTGTTCCCAGGTTAAAGGAATGTGTAAGCTCGTATATGTCTTCCAAGCAAGCCGATCTGCTTTCTGAATTTGATCGTATCATGAGAGACTATGCAAACCATCAAAACGAAATACATATCAAGCTTGTCTCTATTATGAATGAGCGTTTTACTGCACACGTGAAAGCGATGCAGTCTATTCAATGGGATGAGGAAGAGAATGAAAACGCCATAAACAAGCAAGCCAATCTTTATATGGAGACACTAGTAACAGAAACTATCCGTTTACATAAAGTACTATCTAAATACTTGCCTATCGAAGACTTAAAGGTAATATATATATATATATATATATAAAAGATGTGCTAACTTGAACTGTTACAAAAAAAAAGTTTATTATGTCAAGCGTATTTGACTCCTTTACGACTCAATTCTCAAAGGAAATATCAGACATGGATATCAAAACTGAAAAAGGAAAGGATAGACTTATGAAGGACATGGACTTCTTTATGGATAGGTTAAAATCTTTACAAAACACTGACCCACCTTCCAATGTGATCCTAGAAGCAGTTAATGCGATCGCCTTGAATGCATAAAATAAAATAAAAAATGAGTATTTTAAACTTCCGCTCTTCCCTTTTTTTGTCCGGCAAGGCAAGAAGAGTAAAACTATCAGCCAAGACAAAGCCCAAGATCCTTCCTTTATTTTTCACGTACGTATCGTATCATAATGTAGAGAAAGGATTAGAATGGAAAAGCGAGAGTATACAGATTGAACTTTTAATGAATGGATGCATCTTTTTATATGTGGATTGATATTTTATCGACAATCTTGAAAATTATATTTTTCCTTAGCAGCAGAAGAAAAAGAAATCAAAAAAAAAAAAAAAACAATGGGAACTCAATACTGTAAATCGCCTTTTTCATTCTAATCCTAAATGGGGAGGGGGGAGTGATTGTGCAAAAAATATTAAAATGAGGGGAAAGATATGAATAGACGTGAAAGGACTAACGATTTTTGTTTACAACATGAACAACAGTCAAAGATGGCCTCTAAGATTGTTAAGCAAGCTGGTGCCCCAGCTGCTAATGAGTTCGAACTCACCGTTGCCCAAGCTCTTGTTGATCTTGAAAGCAGTGTTCCTGATTTGAAGCAACTCCGTGGTCTTCAAATCTCTGCTGCCAAGGAGGTAAAAATGAAAAAAAAAAAGAGAAAAAGGGGAGAAAGATTACTAACTATGAGTTAAGGTTGATCTCAGTGCTGGTAAGAAGGCTATTGCCATCTTTGTCCCTGTTCCCAGCCTCGCTCGTTTCCACAAGGTTCAAGCTAGACTTACTCGTGAACTCGAAAAGAAGTTCTCTGACCGCCATGTTGTCTTTGTTGCTCAACGTCGTATCTTGCCCGTTCCTACCCGTAGCACCAACGGTAAGCAACCCCGTCCCAGAAGCCGTACCTTGACCGCTGTTCACGATGCTATCTTGGACGATTTGGTTTACCCCACTGAAATTGTCGGTAAGAGACTCCGTCAAAAGGTTGATGGCTCCAAGACCCTCAAGGTCTTCCTTGATGCTAAGGATGCCACCTCTCTCGAATACAAGCTCGACACTTTCTCTGCTGTTTACAAGAAGCTTACCGGAAAGTCTGTCACTTTCGAATTCCCTGCCAACACTGAATTCTAAGAGAAATAAAAGAAAGAAATACAATGCTGCGTATGGATTTTTGTCATTCATAATATGTACGTTTCAGAGAATTAGGTTTGATCGCGTATTTGTACTTGTTGTCAAGCGACATGAGTCATGTTTTTATATTGTATAATTATCATTGGTTGATAATGAGAGCAATTGTTTCTTCAATCGTAATATTCAGGGATGTTGTAATCTAGATGTTTTTATCTTAAATTAAACTTTTCGGGTGAAACAATGGAGTGTAAAGTGAATAGCAATCAAGATCTGAGGTAACCAAGAGTCTCAACGGTTTCTTTTCTAAATTTAGTAATTAGTTTCTAGCAAACCATCAAATATAACACATGTAATATTGACAGTATTGCTTCCTTCAATTATTGATAATCAGAGTGCTAGACTTGGCTTATTAGCCACAATAGATACACACACTTGGAACTAAATTCTGCTTGCTAAAAATATGTTAAAAAATAAGATAGCTATTTTTTTCAAACATTTCGAAAAAGACTTAATCTCCAAAATGGTTTTAATGTATTTGTAATACCAAGGTATATAAATATTGAATTGTTGGATCATCTGAGCAGAGTGTATCGTTGATCGTCATAGCTCGGCTGGTCAGAAATAAATCAAGAACGACGAATGAATTTTAAGGCATGATATGAATACACTCTTGAACACGTGTTTTACATACAATCAAGCAACTAAAGGCTCAACATGAAGAAGGGGAATTATGGCAAGCATGAAAATCGCTGGTCTTCACGCTTTTGGCAACATAATCAGACAAGGCATTGGTGTATATGATGAGAACAATAGGTTCCAACTTATGTCTTTAAAAAGCTTGAAGACTGTAATTTTTACTCCCTTCATAGATAAGATGTTAACCGTATGTTGTATTTCTATGATTTTAGAGGAATATCCAATACCGATAACTTTACTTCTAGGACAATATCTGAGTGTATGCCATTGCCCCACTCAGAATTTCTTGCTATGTAACTATTTTGTACGTTTTGACAGAGCAAATGCAATGATGTTGATGATTTTAGAATCGTTATTGATGTCTTTTGACATCATGACTGCTCCGGAACACAGCGACTTGGGAAGAACGAAATGGAATAAAATTGAAAGTAAGAGTATTAAGACGGAATGTGTCTCTCTGTAATCTTTTTATTAACAAAGTAAGGAGGGAATCATGAAAAAAGAAGCTGTCCTTTAAATGAGATGTTTCAACAGTGCTGATTATTCATTTTTGATTATTTTCGAGGTGTAAAAACCAAAATGGTTAAGATTTCCCATCCATTTTTTTGTATTTGGTAATGAAACTTAGTAGAGATAATTAACACCCCGAAAATAATCAAAAATGAATAATCAGCACTGTTGAAACACTCTAATTATCAGCTTAATTATATTAGATACTTTGGATATCAGATATAATGAGTTACCGCTTTAGATGACTTGAATATGAGCGTGTTGTGCTTAGTATCGATTGTAGAAGATAACTACGAGCTTCTTTGAAGAAAAGATCTAGTTTCTGAGACTACAAAGTGTAATCTGATTCGATATAATAGTAGAAATACGACAAGAGAAACTCATTTTAGTCACGAAAACGAAACCTGAACGAAACTGAAAAAAAAAGACCAATAAAAAGAAAGTACAACCAAGGCGTGATTTGTATTTATAACTAACTATGAAAGATGGAAAATTATGGTATTCAAAGCGAATTGAAAAAACTGATCGAAAGTTTTTATAGACAATGGATAACGGAACAGTTTCCACAAACATGGAAGAGACAAAGGCGATTTCGACCGAACTTAGAAGTGAAATAATGAATTACGTTACCCCCAAAGATGTAGGTTCACAAAGCTGCACGCTCTTTTTTTTATAAACAATGATATTTCTAGATTATTTGTGTTTCTTATTGTTTCATTTTGAAAAAGAAATGACTCACTTTTTACGAAACCTTGCACTTTCAAGATTATGATATTATATTAGCACAAACCACCGTTCTAGGTTTTTTAATCACCAAAATTCTCTGCATATCTTTATGTTTTGATTCAAATTACTGATCCAGTTTTTATGCTGCGTTCAGATAACCTTGTCTCTGGTCCTTAAAATCTTTATAACGTTAGACAGTGTATTCCAAGCTGTTGGTGCCAACATTCTTCGCGTCTCAATTTTTTTTTTTTTTTTTTTGGATAACACTGACATGTTTTAGCTTTTTGCATAAAAATACTTTACTCACATACAATCAAATTTATTGTTATAAAATGGATTATTTTGTACATCCTAATCACAAGTAGTCTTTAAAATAATTCCTTTTTTTAGCATTTTTCTTGTTTTCTGTGTTTTTTTCTTTTGAGTCTCTAAATTGGCTCATTGAATACATCGTTTTGCTACGCTTCGTGGGCTGACTTGAAGAGTAGTATGGCTCGTGCATAGTCATTGCGGATGTAAAGCCACCCATCGAGGCGAGATCAACTTTACTTCCATGAATACCAAAGCGAACATCATTGTATACAGGCTGAGAGCTAGAATATTCATGGAAGCTCTTCTTATTTCGGCCATCTTTTTTAGTTACTAGAGTGTCATCCGGGGAAGGCTTAGGTTTGCCTAACGTTGTAGCAAGCATATCGCGAACATCATTGTCCCAATCAGGTGCTTTGTTGACAAATAGGTTTGTATCCATATCGTCCAGATATCGGGACTTTTCACTGCTTATATAATCACCAAATTGTTGTCTCATTTTTGGAGAAATACAATATAACAAGACTAAATAAGAGTGTTTAGTACGTCCGATCAAATATTGCCTTTGGTTATGGTCTTACATTTAGATCTGGTCATACCAACATAAAGGAGTCGCCTATAATATAGGATTAATAAGTGTACGCTTCTGTATTTTTTAACTATATTTACCCTTCTTCATTAAGATCGTTAGCTCTTGAATGTGGGATAATTCCTTCAGAACACGAAACAATAAATACGCAAGGCCATTCTAACCCTTTTGAAGCATGAATTGTCCCAATGGTAACTTTCTGCAACAATCCCTGTTTAGTCAACTTTTTCTTCTTTTTTACCTCTAGGTAAGTTCACTTACACCTCCTTCTGCTTCTTCTTGTTCTTTTTGGTTTGAGCAAAGAGTGCAAAACTCCAAAAACTCTGCAACTGGGTCGGTACTCATAACACCTTCATCCTCAAGTACTTCAACAGGCTCTATATGTTCCTCTTCTTCCCTGTAAAATACATATTTAGCAAAAAGGTATATAAAAAAAGATAAAACAATTCTTACTCTTTGATAATTAATGTCATATCCACCTCTTCAATATCATCGGGTTCCTCTCCTTCTATTAATTGTATATCATCATTGTCTAAAAAATCGTCGACCTCTTCTGTCAATACCGGTTTTTCGGTGGCAATATTGATCAGTTGTCCGACATTTTCCAATCTTGCAACATGATCTTGAAAGTAATTCGACTTTAGATAATCCTCATATTCAATTTCTTTAACGATATATGCTAGCATATCAGCAACGCTATCCTAAATGCACATTTAATTAATTCAGGCTTTTTCTTCTTCTAAAACAACAACAATCTACCTTATCCCTAATCATTTCACGAACTTGAACACAAGTCTTTACAAAGATCTTCAAGTTAGATATCGTCATTGGACTAATTTTTGCTTGAGATTCACCTCTTATAACCGTGATAAGAGTAGCAAGTAAATCAGTTCCTTGCAAATTGTTCAATTCCGTCAATTTTTTTAAAGTAGCATCACCAATGCCTCTCTTGGGCACATTGATGATTCTTTGGAAAGCAAGTGTATTGGATGGATTATAGATGAACTCCAAATAAGAGATTATATCTTTCACTTCCATACGACCAAAAAACCTATCTCCACCAACCTAATGTCTGAACTTAACTTTTTTTTTTCTTTTCGTCTGTTTGCGTTTTCGAAGACTTACAACAACATGAGGGATCTTGTGGTTCCTGAACGCCATTTCAATATCATTGGAAATAAAATTCATTCTCATAAGGACTGCAATGTCTTTGTATTGAATTAATCCTTTTGAATAGTTTATCACCTTTCGGATTTCTGAAGCCACAAAATCGGCCTGTTTCGTCTGATCGTAAACTGTAATTATTGAAATAGGGATACCTCCAGGATTATCAGTATAGAGCGATTTGTCTAATCTGTCCGGATCCTGTTTAATGACATGGAGTGCGGAGCCTAGAATAGATGCCGTGCTTCTGTAATTTTGTTCAAGGTTGATAGCTTCTGTTTCTTTAAATTCTTCAGCCATTTTACCAAAGTTTTTTGGTTCAGCACTACGCCAACCAAAAATGGATTGATCAGGATCTTGATAAAAAGAAATCAACATGCATCTTGTATATATATATATATATATATATTTCTTACCACCAACAATGGTTACTGTTTTTATGTTGATTTGTGCCATCATCAACTTTATCAAGTCATATTGAATAATATTGGTATCTTGATACTGTTTAAAGTTAAAGTCTTTCTTTTATGTCTTTTTGTTTACTTCATCAACCAGGATACACTTGATATTAGGTAAAACGTCGGTTTTTTTCTCCAATAGATCGCAGCATTTCATTAATAAATTATCAAAATCCTAGAAAATAATGGTAAACAATCCAGTCTCATCTATTTCTTCTTACGACAAGGTTCAACTTCTTTAGACGTATTTCGTATTCTCTATATATAATTCCAACTTCTTTTAAATAGTCTTTGTCGCTTTCCTTCTGAAGTTGAACGTAATCCTTTCTTTTGCTTTTAGCACTACTGATTATACCTAATATGGCGCCAGTTTTCATTTTATTTTGAACAAAATCGCTTATAGAATTCGAAATTTCTTCGTCGTTCCTAATTGTCTCAATGATTTGCTCACTTGATATCAAAAAAGGGAGGGTGGCTATTTGTTAAAAAGGTTTGATTATAATGCGCATAAAATCTAACCTGACAGTGTTATCCGCTATTGTAAAATCGCTTTTTAGCCCAACCGCTTGACCATGTCTTCTCAGCAAACGGCAACAGATAGAGTGAAAAGTACCGATTAACAATGAACTGGTCTTCATTTCGCCAATTAACTGGAAAAGTCTCTTCTTCATTTCATTAGCTGCTTTGTTTGTGAAGGTGACCACAATAATATCTTTGGGAGAAACTCCCTTTTCGATAACCAAATGGGCAACACGGCATGTCAAAACTGAAACTAATGTTAGATCTTGTTGTCTTTTTTTTTGTTGTTATTGTTGTCGGCATTACCTCGGGTTTTCCCTGATCCGGGGCCGGCAAGGATCTGAAGAGTAGTTGCGTCAGAAAGCACTGACTCTTTTTGTACTGAATTTAATGTCTCAATGAATTGAGATAATTTTTCCTTTTCCAATGTGGTCATGACCGAAGAAAAAAAAAAAAAAGGATGAAGCGTCCAGTGCTGTTATTGAAATACGGATCAAAACTTTTGTGCGTTTTGAGTGTTTAAAATAATCCATAGGGTTTCTCTACTTTTATTTATAAGGGATGTATAATAATGTACAAATAGGCATCATACCTATTCAGCTATCGCTCGTTAGGCAAATTGTTTATTTGCTCTTGTAAATGATTGATTTTTTCTTGGATCTCTGAAACATTCTGCTTTGTACATCTATTAATCAAAACACCCAACGCAGTTGACACATAGCATTCTTCATCAATGTAAGATATAACTGTAGGAAGTGTGTCGTTTTTTTGTAGTGCGTTGGTATTGTTTGATAGATTTTTATCATCTGGATTTGCTAAAACTTTTATAATTTCTGAATGATTCCTATATTTATAAAAATGAGAAGTCGCAATTGAGCACTGTATCTTTTCAATTTACTGTAATATTTCGTTGACATGGCCTAGTTGAACACACATTTTTTCTAAATACTTTTGGCAAAAGAGCTCTCCTCGGTTATATGCTGGTACAATTATGCCATCTACTTCCTTCAAAATAGTTTCTAGTCGATTTCCATAATCCCTTTCAGTTATTCTTCTTCTTTTAAAAGTTCTTTTATTTCTCTCCTCTCCCTGTAATGCCATACTTTCCAATTGGCTATAGTTCTTGATATTTTTGAAAGAATATCCCTCAAATGTGTCTTGCAAGACAGATTGAAGAGTGGTCATAACTAAAGAGTCTAGATCTGTTTTCTTATCCATGCTCTCTTTACGCGTTGGAAGATTGAATAACTTTGCAATCGTATCTTCTGCGATTTCAGTAAGTACTGCTTCCTTATCATGAAAGATAAGAGCGTCGTTCCAGTGTTCTTTCAAAACAGCCACGTAGTGATCATAATCAGTCGGATCGGGAATTGCTATTATTCGATGTCTTATTTCACGTGCTGCATCCTTTAATATATTGCTCCAGTCATCAAAACACTTCTTGTCTAATTTGTTTCTTGTCAAACAGAGAGTGTCGGCTCCAAGTCTCTCAAGTTGTTTTTTATAAATTATACATATTGGGTTGTTTTCTGACTCAAGACTTTTGTAAGTTGAGTCAACAAAGCTGTAAAGATCTTCTGTAGTTGTAATCAAAGTGTTTCTAATCTTTTGAGAAATTTGTTTTTCTCTTTTGCGAAGTCTATAATAAAGTATAATGTTATTTTTTGTTGTTGTTGCAATTCAGCATGTTTTTGTTGCTCGTACTCTCTACTCGTTTTATAGTAATCTTTTTTTGCATCTCTTAAGCGATCAGCTGTAAAATGTAAATAAATAAGTCTAAAGTATTTCTGTGATTCTTTTCTTTACCGAGTCTTTTAGAGTAGTGGGGATCTCTTCGTCTGACAGGAAATTTTTGTAACTCTGCAGCCAGATTAGTATAATAATTAAGTGATTCAACTTTTTCGTGTTTAGCAATGGCAGCTGTACATAGTAATGCAATTCTGTTAAATATTTTTTATCAGTAAGAACAATTAGTAGTAAGATGTATTTCTTTACTCGTTAGAAATGGTGCTTGGCTGCCCCATGATTACTGGAAAGAAGAGAAAAATATTTTTTTAAGCTGAGTTATCTTCATGAGCATGAAAATGATACACAGTTTTCACACTGAAGTGGATTGAACCCAACAGTACAAAATTGAAAGATAACAAAAACACGAAACTAAATTCAGCAATATTACTCTGATTCTTTCCATATTTATATTGTTTTCTTCTCGTCAAACTATTCACATAGTTTGTGGAATCTTGTGTTTGCTATGCAGTCACCTTAAACGACAAAATGTCGTTAAAGCTTTTAAAGATTGTAAGAAATATATGATTCGTAGTTCAACTTAATCTAAATCTTTAAAATACATCGATTTTAATATATCTGCTTGAGCATTTTCTATCATTATTATACTTATAAGTTTGTCTTCCAAAATAGCATTAGAGATCTTTTGTCAAATGCAGAAAAAATTATAGGGAAGATAGCGGAATACTTAGTTAACCAGGGAAACAGACATGCAGTCGAATCCCGGTGTTTTGATATTGGTAGCTTCCACCGGCAATATCACAAGCCCAATAAAGAAACCGCTGATTGTTTTAGATATTGAACGACAAATAGTCAGTTATGCTAAAAAGATTGCAACAAACAGTAAAATTTTAGCTAAAAAAGGTTCAATTGTGTGTCGTTCTTAACGCGATTGTTGTTGATTCTAATTTTGGTATGGCAAAATATTCATGTTTTGAATCTCTCCCTGGCCAAAACCAGTCTTTAAAGTATGACAATCTAACTTCGAAAGATTTTAAGAAAAATCAAATATAATATTTTGTTATTTGAATAATAACTGATAATAAAAGTGCCTCTAAAAAACGTATAACTACATCCTCGGTCTCTGTCTTGCCAACGTATGTAGTCACTCATTGTGCGGAAATTTTAACGTGTTATCAATTTAATAAAGACAGAGAGGCTATACATAGCATGACCTTTTCTTTTCTGTGTTAAATAGCACAAACATATTAACCTTAAATATCAGTGTTACGCGCACGACGAAATATATGATAAACGCGGCCCAAGAATATATTTTTTGTACAATTATGATTTAAGAATCATCCTAATAGCCTAAACAATTTTTTTTATGTCTCAGGAGTTCCCTTCTAAGAGGAAATAAGGCATTATGCCAAGAGAGTCATGCTAATAATACAATTATTCGCGTATTATTTGTACTCCAAGTACAAATTTATTATTGTATATAAATTGTGGTATTTTATGCACATAAATAATAAGAAAAATAAGAATGAATATAAAAAAAAGTTATATTCGAGAATAACCAACCATAGTTATGCAAGTACCATAGGGCGTAAACGGATGAATGAAAAGCTAAATTAGAAATAATTAATGAATTATTTAATCCAAAAAGCTATATTATTCAGTATAATGTTAAAAAATTGGGTCTGTACCCACACACACAAAGAAAAAAAAAAGAGTTGCAAGAAGGATCGCCGCTAGTAATACAATGATTTATTTGTAACAGCCAAATGAGCAAAATAAGATTATGGTACAGAGATAGGTCTGTACTTTATTACCCAAAAAAGCTAAATTGTATTTATTGGGGAATTTCGTCACACAGTACAAATAAATCCGGCGACTTTCAAAAAAATTAAAAGTGTATAATAGTGTACATACATGTGTATGAATAAAAAAAAAAGGCGGGTTCAAATTATTACTTGAATGTTCAAATGAGATCAAAGGCTTTATGGCTGAGAATAAAAAGCTTTGCCTATAAAAGTTCGAAAATCAACACTTTCTACAGGTCTTTCCTTTTCAAATTACCAAAAAAAAAAAAAAAATGAACAAAAAACTCTGTACATTTTTACTATCGGCATTTCTCTGCTGTATATTAACATTCGCACTGTATCCTTTGGTATGGCCACCTGCAATAAGTCGACAGAGCGTGTTTAAACAAACTGAAAAGAATCACGCTTTTGCTACAATACTATGCAACCCTCTCATGGTTGATGCTACACTGGTCTCTATTTATTCTCTTAAAGTTGCATTTACAAAAAAACCTTCTAGTGAGAGTGATATTATTGTATTGATACCGGATTCCGTGTACGTAGAAAACGAAACTACTCGACTTTTTAAAAAACTAGGTGCACAAATTATCAAGGCAAGAAAAGTGCTTTAAAAGAAGTAACTTTTTTTTTTACTAAACAATACATCAAATAGACTTCATTTGCTTCATCTTTTTGTATGAATAGTGAGCAAGATTTGTTGCACTTATGGGGATTGTTTGATTACAAAAGTGTGATTTATTTCACTCATGATATCTTATTCAATAATGTAAACATTATATCGTCATCTCTTTTTCTTGTGTTCTAAGTTTCTTACTAAAAATAGGATGTAGATCAACTGTTTCGCCAACTGCCAAATTCAGCCATTTTGTCCAATGAAATTGTACCTTTATTGTTACTCCTCGAGCCTAGCCATGAAAACTTTGAATCAATGGCTCAATACCGTAAAAATCTCAATCCAATCCTTTCACAAATGCATGACCATACAAAGGCATTACTGGATAGCAAGGTAAAATAATTCTTGATATTTCTATAGATAAAATAGGCTAATGTTCATTAAAACAGAGTGTATACGCTTTTACAGAGCCTATGAAACCATGGAATTTTCATTTACACAATGAGGCCGATTGGAGAAAATATTACCACCCCGTTTCATTTTACAACTGGCGTAGATTAAACAATGATCTGAAGTTTTTTTTAGACCCAAGTAAGCTTCTGGAACATCACGGCAGTTTCATATTCTAAAGATTTCTATAGAAAATCAATGGAAGAATAAGGAAAGACAAAAAGATGTATGTAACAGCTATATTGAATCAGCAAAAGAAAATGTCAATTACTTCCCTGTACGAGATCAATTTTCTGTTATGATAAGCACCTATAATCCAGAAAGAATCAAACATCTATCTCAGATTGTTCAGCATCTATTAAAATCAGATAAAATACACACTGTATTTATCACCTGGCACAATCCTTCTTTGGAAATTCCGAGCTCTCTGTATGATTATATTAGAAAAGAAGACTATTTTCGCATAAAAGTCCTTAGACAGTCTTACGACTCGCTCAACAACAGATTTAACCCAGTAGATGGATTGCAAACAGACGCTGTTTACATAATGGACGATGACATTTTTATAGACTTAAAAGATCTCGAGTTCACTTTTAATGTACAAATACAATTTTTATTAGGATTTTTTTACATGTACTAACATGTAAATATAGGTATGGAGATCACGTAAGGATAGCATTGTAGGGCATTTTCCTCGGTTACATAAATATGATCCAGCTACACAAAACGCGATTTACAAGATTATTAAAAAAACACCTTATACAATTATTTTAACAAAAAGCATGTTTATTCACTCGGATTACTTATTTGCTTATACGTGGTAAATATACTTTTTTGCACACGTTTAATCCCACCTTTTTATTAACATCAAAGAATCAGTCTTTTAGAACCAAAGTTACACGAATATGTTGATGAGAAATTGAACTGCGAAGATCTTGGCTTTGCTATGATGGCCTCTGGCCTTAGTCACGCAGCACCCACTTATGTGCGTACATCAGAACATCTTGAAGACTTTGGACTTTTAAAAGGAATTAGCACAAACAGCAAACATATGCCTTCTCGTGCAACTTGTATAGCCGATTTTATTACACAATTCTGGCATGAAAAAGATCCTCTTATCAAATCTTATGATACCATCGTTCGTTTTGCTAAACCTGATATAAGAATTGGAAATTGGAGTAGAGTAGAAGATGTTATGTCCAGAGAATAACAATAACTTATTGATAGCCTGTACAGAATAAAGAACAATGTAAATTATAATACCATTACGCTGGAAAGAATCTAAACGGAGCTATGTTCTCGGCCGTGTACAAATCTGATCACGGACAATTCAAACTGCTCCAAGCAAACTTTTCCTGGTTTTTTTTTTTGTGATACACTTTATTGATCTTTTTGTAAAGATTTATTTGGTACGAATTATTCTTAATGCCGTTTGTCTTACTGTCTTTAAGAATTCAATGTTAAAATGTTTGATTCGTTTTCCTTCTCATAAAGCTTTGTTACTGAGTACCTTGCACATCTTTGTTGTTTAAAAACCACCAGATTCCTGAACGGTTATTATCATTGACTAGCATATTTTTGCTGTGGACTAGATGCTAGATGTTAAGCATTTGGTCAGCAACTTGTGTGTCAGGAAGCCATGTACTGAAACAGTTGGCATCTATTCTCATCTTGCCAAGTTAAATTCTGAAGCCTATGAGCAGCGAGAGGGAGAAGACTCAGAGCCTTATTCAATTGCAAAATCAGTTAAATTATCTTGGTATTTCTAAAGAACAAATACTGTATATAGCAACAAGGTAAGAATAATGCTATTTTACCTTACATGCACAAGGTTGTATGAGAGAAGTGTAACAAACTCCTTTACCGCGTATAAAAAGCTCTGTCAAAACGAAGTGGTCTTTCTTTGGAATCACCCAAGAAGACCGTTTCAAGTCTGCGTTTAAAACACTCTACTGGAATAGCTAACAGTCATTCTCATCTTGCTAAATTGAGATTGGAAGCTTACAAAAAAAAAAAAAAAAAAAAAAAAAAGAGCCGCCTCCTTCATTTTCATGCCAGCCAAAACCGTTTATATTTGTAGGTGATTGGACAGATAGTCTAGCTTACAAAATAAGATATTCCAGATTGTTTTTTAAATGTCTTTGGAGTAATTAGGCGCATTTCAAACCTCACTCCACAATGTTAAACCAACGTGGCCGTATTCGTTGTTTAAATATACAGATATAAAGATTATGGGGTATGCGGGTACGTTATCCGAAGGAATTCTCGTATTTGTAATAGAATATACCGATCTGTAATTTGTTATGTTACTTATTGGCGAATAGTGAGGTGAAAATATAAAGTCAAAAAGAAAGATTAATGAACAATAGACAAATACAAAGCCAAACAAAAAAAAAGTTTAGAAAGGTGATTAGATTTGATATTGATGTGCAAACTTTTTTTGTCGAATGAAAAACAATAGCAACAACAAAAGCTATTTTAATAAAGCAATAAATTGAGACACTTCTTTAACAAAAAAAAAAAAAAAAAAAATATAAAAAAGAAAAGATGTAAGTAATTCCATTTCTTTAAGAAATTTTGGATAATTTTCAGCTTTTTTATAAGTATTAATCATTTATATTCACAATGATACATTAGGCTTCTTCTTCTTTTCAGCCTCTTCTTCCTTTTCCTTTTCAATTTCGGCAACCACGCTCTCAACTTCCTCTTGCTCTAATCGCTTCAAATTGTTTCTGAATTAGTACGCGGTTTTCCAAAGAAAATCATGCCATTACCTTGATTTCTCCTTCTGTGCCCATAACAACAATTTCAATATTCTTTGCACCTGTTTGAACGACCTCCAATAAAGACTTGATAGTCAACTTTACTGTTTCGCTTTCTTCCATTTCGTCTTTGTGATTCTTCTCCAAAAATTCACGGACTGTTTTAGAACTTCGGCCGATCGCATTTGCCTATTATTATCATTAATATTAGCATTCTACCAGTTGCCTTTATTAACTTTTTTTTTTTTTTTACCTTCCATGCGGTATAAATACCAGAAGGTTCAGTCATGTACAGTCTTGGTTCTTTGTGATCGAAGCCTACAATAAGTGTAGAGATACCAAAAGGACGAACACCACCACTTTGGGTATATTTCTTTTAGCGAAAATATAAGTTAATTAGCTGTACATTACGTTTTTCCAATCCTCTTACTTGTTGAATTTGGGCAATATGACGTGTGATGTATTCGACAGATGCAGGATCCTCAACAGTTAAACGGTGACTTTGACATTCAATTCTTGCCTTGTTGATCAATACACGGGCATCAGCAGTTAAGCCTAATTTGATTGTATGTGTGTGTGTGTGTGTGTGTGTGTGTGTGTGTGTGTGTTTGTGTGTGTTTGTGTTGTGTGTGTGTTTGTGTTGTGTGTGTGTTTGTAAGCATAAGTTATATTTTTTTTTTTTTTTTTACCTGCAAAGGCCATGCAAATGTGATCGTCAAGCATGCAAATCTTGCGAACTGTTCTGGCATCTTGTAATTTCAAAACAGACTTTTTTTCAACACCAAGAACAACTACATTTTTACCACGGACACCAACCTATTATGTAGACATTAATCTTTTATAAAATTGAATTTGCAAGTTACATACAGCACAGGTACCCTTTCTAACAGCTTCAGAAGCGTACTCGACTTGGAATAAGTGGCCGTCGGGAGAGAACACTGTTAAAGCACGATCGTAACCTGACATTTGATTTTTTTTTTTTTTTTCTTTGCTTTAAACAAAAAAGATGCTATTAAAGCATTACGCGTCCGAAGCTTATAGTGATCTATTTGGATTGCCGACAATCATTTCAAAGTTCGTGACGCAGAGGAAACTTTTTTAAAAACAGTACAACAAAGGAAGTTTATGTTCTCTTTGGAAGAGTCAGATAATCAAATGCTTCAATTTTTTTTTTAAAAAAAAAGGACGGCGCTGTTGTATTTCGGCACAGGTATTAGAATTTGAGAGTTCCTGAATTTATTTTACTCTGAGTCAAAAGAATATGTTGTTCCATATGTCTTTCCATGAAAAGCAGCTATTTTTTTCAATGTTAATACAAGCAAACCTCAAATCTTCATTTTTTTTTTTTTTTTTTTACTTTCGACTATTAACTCCACCTCACCAAAATACATTTTGACTGTGAATTAACGTTTTCGTTTCTTACGATGCCAGTCAGAGTAGACATGGGAATAGTAAAGTCGGCTACTTTATATATACCTGGGCTTGTTGCATATCTAGGTTGCTTTTCAGTATTAACGGCATATAAAGTGCAGGTGGTATTACAAGAGTAATAAGCAAAGAAATTTTTAGATATTCGATTTTCAATATCTAATAGTTCTCCTCTTCCTCCTTTTATTATTATTATTATTATTTTCACCAAAATCAATACCAATAACGATTAGATAGTCATTTACACGAAAAGGCTCAAGATGTGCCATTTTTATTACTTTTGAATATGTAAAGAAATAAAAAAGAAAAGAAAGCCCCATCTTCAACAAATGGGTTACTTCTTAGATTCTTTTGCATTCGCGGATAATTTCAGTAGCCACTGAAAGGAGGTAATATGATTTGAGAGACAGAAACTATATATCGACTCCTTTTCATTTAACGGTGAAGGAGATTTCTTGATATCTAAGGAGGCACTTTTCCAGTGTTTATATTTGCTCGCATTGGGTAACTGTTTGTTGGATATTATGTTTCTATATTAAAAAACTATTTACTTTCCATAGCAACCATCAAAGCACTAAAATATACCTTTTGCCACCTGTCCAGTTCATTATTTCTCTTGTGATATTACTACGTAAAATTAAGAAATTGGACAAAAATAGAAAACAAATGTTGTTCAAAGACAAAAGAATATCAGGCTAATTATAATATGTCTATTGGCAAAATATCACACTCTCATTAGTATTATTATTAATTATCAGTAACAGCGATAGTTTAGTGTAAACATCAATATCCAAAGTATAAAAGTTATTTTAAGGTCGTTAGAAGCATTTTTTAGATAAACAATTCATTATTGCTTGTGTAAAAAAAAAAAAATAGGATTAATATAGTCACTGCCTAATTTTTTTTTTTTTTTTTTTGCAAGTAGCATCACCCAGCGTTTTACATAAAAAAAAACATTCATATCAAGTGTAATTTTTTTTTGTCTTCATGAACATAAATAACTAGAACAACGCAAGTAAACACAGAGAGACAAATCTCCCGGTTTTCTTTACATCGTACAAGTTGAATGCTTGTTTTTCTGACATCCTTCATTTAATCCTTTTGTTTTTTTTTATGTAAAATAAACATTTTTCTCATTTATTCAGCAGTTAAAAGTCACCAGTCAAAAAGAAACACGTTCAGGGATTAATATAATACCATCCCATCACTGGTATGTCACCTTTCTGTGGCCCTTTTAAACAAAATGTTGAATAAAAAAAGAAAAACACAAATGAGTTCAAAAAAAAAAAAAAAAAAAATTTAAAAAAATATTTTTTTTTCACTCAGATGTGATGTAAGAAGGCGAAAGCTAAATTTGAAGACTGAATAAGAGGCAAAAACCATTGTGTACTTTTTTTTTTTTGCTTTTTATTCTTTTTTTTTTTTTTTTTTTTTTTTTTTTTTTTTTTTTTTTTTTTTTTTTTTGCTTTAATGTCTTTTGAGCTGTTTATCGAGTGAAAGTCTCTGCTGACCAAGCCATGAATGGGGAAAAGACCTTGCATTTGAAAACTCCTTGTTGGTTTTTCTTGAAATACCGTACCAAGCAGACATGATCAGCTGTTGCTCACGACGGGATTGAAGACGGATTTCATGTATTTGGTTTTTAAGCTTCTCATTCTCTTCTTCGCGAAGGACTATCTCTGATTTCAAAGCGACTATTGTTTCATTCGAGTCCCCAGGACCTTCACCAAGACTAGACTCTTTGAGCATCTTATCTTGTTGCTTAATAAACTATATATTTTTGTTAATTTTGTTTATATTTCTTCATTTTATTTTTCTTTTACCTCTTTAGCTTTCTTAAGCTTGAGTTGTACCTCATGTAGTTGCTCTTGCAATTGGATCGCATTTTGTTGTAAATAGGCACTTTGTTGCGTCGCTTGGTTATCACTTTGACCAGCATACGTAGCTAATGATGCCTTCATCTCATTGTTCAATCTTTGTTGCTCACGTAATTCATCTTTCTGCTCCAAACTACGACCCTGCAAAATATCCTTCTCTATCAAGAGTTTATTAATATCTTCGAGCTGCTTTTTTGTTTGCTCTTCTAATTGCTTGGACTTTAGTTCCATCTCATTATATTTATTGCGCATATTTTCAGCGCCTTCATCATCGAATCTTCCTTCTTGAATTCTCTTTTCCAACTTGACGACAGTCTCATTCAAAGCTTTGATTTCTTTTTCGAGCTCCAAGGTGTGTAGACGTAAAGACAGTGTAAGCGAGGACTGACTGACAAGTGCGTCAGGAATCCCTTCGCGAATACGCGCCATATCACTTTGCAATATATCTCGTTCCTGCGACACGTCAATGTAGCTCTTTTCAAATTGCGTTTTGAGTCGATTTGCATCATCCAACAAATGTTGAAGTACAACAGCTTTCTGGTTACGGCCAGCTGCTTGATCTTCTTGGAACTGTTTGAGTTGGCGCTCGAGTCGTCGGTTAGCCAACTTCCTGTGACAAAGTATCAGTTTCCTATTATTTAAAAAAAGGGATAATGTGATCTTACAGCTCTGTCACATTTGTTTCTTTCAACGTATCTTCAAGTGACTCGTTCAGATTGAAGTCATCATAATCCATATCTTCTGTATCTACTGTACTTACTCCTTTAACAGCCGGTTTATCAGTTATAATGGAGCCCACTAGAACATGCACTTTTAGTAAAAAAAAAAAAAAGAAAAGAAAAAAAAAGCAAACAAGTACACACTTACTTCCAAATTGTGCTTCTTGAAGGTTGTCCTCTAATAGCTGAATACGATCCGAATCTCTTAATCTTTCCTCATCCATTAAATCAAGCTTTTTATTGGCCATAGTCAGTTCGTATTCCGTTTTGTTCTTTTGTCGTATCAACTCTTTGTTTTGTGTCTGTAATTCTGCCACTTGATCTTTATAAGACTCCATTAAAGACTTGAAGGCGATAAGACTTCCATACTCATCTTCTACTTTTTGTGAATGTTCCATCAAAGCATGATTGCGTTCTTCAAGCATCTATATACACATTTTGTTAAGGTTAAAACACTAGTTGCCCGTATACTGTATCTCTTTTTTTTTTTTTTTTTTTTTTTAATTACCTTAACTTGCCTTCTTAAATCAATTGTTTCTTCTAATTTCTTCTTGTATTTTTCAATTACGTTTTCTGCTTTTTGAAGTTTTTCTGCTGTGTGGCGGTACTCATCTAATTGATCTTTTAGACTCACTACTTGTTCCTCATATTTCTCGGCCTCTTCATTCTATATTTTTTTTTAAAAAAAAATAAGATATTGTCAATGAAATGGTATTTATTTGTTTATTTATTTTACCCTTCGCATCAAATTGTTGATTTTAGAAAATTGTTCTTCAATTTTCCTTTCTTGTTCCTGACGAGTATCCTCACTTCTCAACCTACAAAAACAAAAAATATTTGAGTTGCTGCTCCCCTTCTTTTTTTTTTTTTAAAAAAAAAAAACTTTCTTGTACATACAAATCTTGTTTTAGGTGTTCGATCTCTGTTCTCATGACAAGATCTGCCATACCAGTTTCATTTACTCGAGCAACAGCTGAATCTAGTTCTCTCAATCTTGCTTGTAAGTCTTGTTTCTCTCCTTTCAATATATCCTGATAGTTTAATATAAGTAAGATTTGTATTGTATTGTATAGTATTACATATTTAGTCAAGAGTTCAGAATGGTTTTCGATCAGTTGCCTATTTTGTATGCCAAGCTCTTCTCTCTCCTTTGAAATTCTGGCCAACTCACTCTGATAGGATGTATCGTCGGCATAAGAGCTACGTGGGGTATAATTGGCAGAAGAATGTTGTGATTCGTCCTCTTGATCTTCGTTGGTATATTTCATGATCTACATGCATATATTTAATATAATATACCATCTGCACAATTATAATTAGTATTTACTTCGTCAATTAGATGCATAAGTTGTTGCTGGCTCATCGGAGACAATTGTTGAATGATTTGAATATACCGTTTGTTTTCTGCACATAATACTGCAATATAGATGATGAATTTACAGAGGTTTAATAATTCGTGAGGATCGGCTTCTTTTGCTATCACGGTCAAATTGATGGAAGGGAATCGAGAGAAACTATATCCAAGCACGTCCTCATAATATCGAGAAACAAGCTTATGTAATTTCTTTAGATTGTTTATCTTGAAAACCCAATTATCACCAATATCCGTTGAGCGAATCAATTTAAACCATTTATGATCACTTGGTCCATGCAAAAAAAAAAAAAAAAAAAAAAAAAAAAAAAAAAAAGTTAGATAATAATAAAAGGTACTTTCTTGCTCACTTTACATGTTTGAAAGTACTTCAAAAAGAACAATACCATCTGAAAGCTCGGTGATATGAGAAACATGACGTGAAATCCCATCTATTGCGTTTATCTGAATAAAAAAAAACAATAAGGAACCATTTCTTTCTATATGATTTTTAATATTTACCCATTCTACACAGGCTTCTGCCTGAGAGAATTCTGCTTGATTCATTTCTGGTATATTTGGTAATCTATCTTCACTCTATGTGTGTTTTATTACAAAAAGAGAGAGAGAAAAGAGAAGAAATTAAGAGGGAGTGAGCATATTCCCCAATCATTACATCGTGTGCCTTCGGGGGATAAAAAATTAGTTTCCCCGGCATTTCAACACTTGTTTTCATGAGATCCTTAAAAAAATTGGTTTTTTTTTTTTTTTTTTTTTTTTTTTTTTTTTTTTTTTTTTTCAAAACACAGCACTAGATTCGATACTAACTACACACACATTTAACTCTATTTTGTCTTGTGATTATAATGCCCCCGTTAAACTCTATTTTGGCCTAAAATTAGTGTTAGTCTTATAACGCACTCGATAAACTTTTATGCAAAAAACAAAACATTTATTTCCTAATAAGCGATTCGCCAACATGTTGCATGATGTGTCCCTACGTTTATAAAACTTCCCTTTCTCCTCTCCTTCACCCCCTTGAATTTATCATAGATCGGATGATCTCCATACAATATCAAGTATGAATTAAAAAAAAAAAACTTTTTCTCCATTTACCCCCCGTAATTTCCTTATACCGACTTGCTCCATAAAGTCAAGGTATTCTCTACACAACAGCCAGACGTTAATCTTATTGGCCCGAGGAAAGATTGTCTAAATCTGTTTATTCTCAACCAGTTACACTCTTTGACATTCCATGTGAGTTTTTGTGGGGTCCATAGGTAAAGCACAAAAGAATCCGAGCTTTTGCATCTCTGAGAACATTTGGGTATCTACTCTACGGCTTAGTACACAGCACGCAAGTTATTAAAACTTACACTCTAATTTTAATTTCACGCATTCTCTCTGTCCATTCAAACCATTTCTGCAAAGCTCCTGCTCTTTTTGATCAATAGTGTATTCGTTACCAGGTGCTTCTTTCACAAAACTATCGAGGCGGGTAAATTCGTTGGGATGCTGATTTTCTGCTTCGTTATTATTGGACATTTTTTTTTTCTTTCTATAGGATAGTTTCGCGACATAATTAGCTCAGTCGATTTTGTGCTTTATAAATAAATTCACTTACAATAAAGGAATTTCTATAAAAAAAAATGAAAGAAGAACAAACTGTAATAAGTGACCCCCGGAAAATCAGGTCCTCAAGTATGATGTAATTAATATACAGTGCGGCCGGTAAATTTTTTTTTTCTTTTTTGTATAATTTCATTACTGATGCCTTTACAGTAAGAACGGTAGATTTTGTCACTTTGAGAAACTTAAATGTCCATAAGAGCATTCCCAGCAGACTTGCTATAGCTATTTTCTAGTTAAAATGGTTAATTTTTGCACCCAGCAGACTTGTTATTCAATAGCCAAATAAACTTTTATACAGGATTTTACCCTAAAATGAGACGGTTAATAAATTTAAATTAGACACTTTGAATGTATGACATAAGAAGATTGCCAAAATAATTTTAGACAAGTGGGAAAAAAAATTAGATTATTCCAATTCTTTTGTATAGACAATGTGCGCTTTATTTTTTTAGTGTTTAATTCACTGGTTGTGTACACTTGCAGCAAGTGTTTGTTGAAGTAGAAATGACTTTGATCATAGTAAGAGATTTTAATGTATCAGTCACACTGATAAAATCATATTTACAACAATTGAACAACAATTGTTGTCAAACCCTCTTTTCTTTCATTATGAAACCTCCTTTAAATATAACAACAGTTAAAAGTTCAGTTACTGGTGTTGGATGGAAGCCCCGATACACTCCAAAACTCAAGGCTCTTGTAGCTAACGTGCACTTACTGGTGACACACACTTTCGCGTTTTTAAAGTACATTTTCATTCAAGAATTAGAAGAAGACCGAAGTTTTGCTTTGGAGGCTTTTTGCAAACGTCGATTTTTACAGACAAGTCTTTTTATCACTTATAAAGAGCTATAAACCTACTAAAACAAAACGTACAACGGAATTAAGCACTTACAAGGACCTTATAAACAAACATCGCGATACCTATTGTCGAATATGCTCGTACACTCCAATAGAAATGAAATATGCTCAGCAAATAGCCAACTATGAAGTAGTGAAAATCAATACTGCATACTTGAATGGTCTTTCGCTTCAATTTGGGAAAAAGCTACGTATATTCTTGAATCTTATTTTGAACAAGATCAACAGAATCCAAGCCCTGAAGAGTAAAAATGAAGGATATGGGTCATTCTAAAGAAGACATTTCTGCGGCGGTCAAGACAATAAATAAGCAATGCACTGAAGTAAAGTTAGGTATATCCTCAAGAGATATACACAAATTGCCAAAAGTCTTTCTCAGCTCCTCAGAAATTGGTACTATTCAAGAATTCTTTAATTGTTACTCTGCGGACTACAAGTTTGGCAAAAACTCTATTTACTATGACTGCGTGGCTAATCCGGTTGAACATCTAAGAGCGTATTATTATCTTGCGAACCATTGCGAGTCTAAATATAACAAGCCCTTTAACTGCTTCCCTTTGCGAAGAACGTTTGTACCATGCTATATGACTATAGATACGTATATCTTGAACACTCAAGTTTTGGGAAACTCTGTCATCAGTCATCTAGAAAAAGACGTCATCTGGGAAAGCGTGCTGAATATGCAATCCAAAGGTATCATATGAATTCATAGGATGTTTTTGATGTACTAAATATACAATCTAAAGGTATGAGACCACAAGGAGAAAGCCAGCAATTAATGTTTAGAAATCGGAACCTTAATTAATTTTTGCAAAAAAATATAGAAAAAATATAGCGAGTCCGCTGGGAATGCTCTAAGTATTATGTTAGGCACGAAGGACAATTATTTTTTTTTCAAACGACAAAATTTACCAGCCAAACTTTAACTCAAAAACCGAAAAAACCTCATTTTGTGGAGAAATTGTGCACCCACTTATTCTGAATAATAAAAAGGCCAACAACATTAGCTCAAACCGTTATGCTTTATTATTAATGGGGGTATATACACAAATATTCGTTACTCTATCTTTTCAAAACGCAGAAAGTCTACTGCAATTTCGACGTTTTTCTTTTTGTGAAACTTGTACATCATTGGAACATCAAACTATAATCAAATGAGTTAACTACTCTCATACGCATTTTTTTTTATAGGCTCTCACCTTTAATTCTGCTACTACTTCAAAACTAACACCCCACTCCTTAGCCTTTTTCATAATATGATCTCTCGTCGAAGTTTTATGCAATGAATATACTGACGTATTGGCAATCTAGATATGAATTACCGTTTAGTTTACCTTTCCTCTTCATGAACAATAAATTTCTTAAACCTTACATCAATTGCCTTCTTTAACATGAGCATATCAATACCTTTGTTGTTTTTTGTTCCAAAAGGCGGATTCATAATGATCGTATCCAATTTGCCTTGGAATCTTTCAAGATTTGCTTTCAACAAATCCGTATTTACAAAGTCAATAGGTACTTCAAACTGACCGCTATTTTCTTGAGCAATTTTAATAGCATCAGGATCTATATCAAAGCCTACACTGTATCTAAAAAAAAGAGAGGGAGGAGCGTCAAGTTGAGATACCAATTTTTTTTTTTTTCTGACGAGTTTACCCTGCACCTAAAATATTGGCTGCAATACTCAATATGCCACAACCACTACCAAAATCACCTATACTTTTATCCTCAATATCATTATATACAGTGTCTGCTGTATAAAGCATTCTCGCTGCCAAATGAGGTGTTGTTGGATATTGTTCAAACTGAATCTTGGGTTCATCTTGAATCGACAATCAATTTTTTTTTCTGTGTTTCTTTATATATTTTTTAAAGTTCATACCAAAAACTTCGCAATCTTGAAGTATGCTTTCTAATTCTTTCAACTTCATGAGAATTAAGGACACTGACCCTTTTTTTTTTTTTTTTTGCCTTGAAGCCACAAAAATAGTGAAAAATGTTTATTTTGATCTCCGTACTTGTTTTGACAGCATTGAATTGAGTTCATCACTATCACTTGAATGATTCACGCGCTTAGGAGGGCCAACTGGATGTATATGAATGGTATAAATTTATTTTTGTTCTATTGACTGAAAAGGTTGAGTTTTTTTTTTTTTTTTTTTTTCTAAAAAAAAATATAGTGCTCCAAATCAACTAGTTGTTAAAGTAGAACTCGGATTTGAGTACTTTGGTCATTTGTATCACTTGTTTTAGAAAAGCAAACATGCTCACCCCTGATAGACCCTCTAAGCGTAAATCTACTTTAAATTATGCAAAGTTATTGTAAGACGCTGTAATGCTTTCGCTAATCTCAATGAAAAGATTAGCCATTCCTCATTAAATGTCGATATTTGAACTATTAATACACTTTAGTTTTTTTTTTTTTTTTTTTTTTTTTTTTTTTTTTTTTTTTTTTTTTTTTTTTTAATCCCGTGGAGCCCGTCTGCTAATATCTACTTGAGTTTGATCCTGTTATTCAACAAACTGATTGGAACTTTATAAAAACGAGATTTTCAAAAAAAAAAAAAAAAAAAAAAAAAGGGGGACGTATACTACTGATCTATAGATATAAACGCACCAATCCATATCCTATAAATCACTTTCACAGCCATGAGACGGATAGTTTATTTGGTCGTAATGATCTCAGGAAATAAGGAATATTCCGATGCGACATGGTAATGAGAAGAAGCTGAGAGAAACAAAACTATTTCATATTTAGTAATCCTTTCTTTCTCTTTTCCTTTATTTATTTATTTTTTATTTATTTATTTTTTTTAAAAAAAAAAGATAATAAACAAATCCTCTGAATTAAACTTTTAACAGTATTTCCATATTTCATAAGCATACGGTTGGTATCTTTTTTTTAGGTACAATGGTATACAAAAGTGAGGGTAGTGGGGAGAGAAGGAGGGAGGAAGGGAGGAAGGGAGGAAGGGAGGAAGGCGGGGGGGGAGGGACATATGATTGTTTAAGGATAAAAGATATAATTGATATCTCTTGTTAACGGGCTTATTGTTGACCATGAGGAAGAATCTGTAAAAGAAAAATCCGTAAAGGAAAAGTCTGTAAAGGAAAAGTCTGTAAAGGAGTTGGTATAATCAATCATATTGTCCATAGAATACATATTGTTTCTGAGCATTTGGTTATAATCTTCTTGAAGATTGGGGTTATATTTGACTGTTGATATATTAAGACAATGTGACCCTGGGTTTGTATTCAACAAAGGCAATTCTTCTGATGTTTTGCTCATCAAGATTCGCACCTGACGTTCTCTTTCTTCTGGTGAAATCCTGTTTCGGTTGACAGGCTTTCTGTGTACTTTAAGATGTCTTCTCAAGTTGGATATGACCGAAAACTGACGATTACATCCTTGACTATGAGAAATAGATAAGTAACTATATAGTGAATTGACTTTTTATTTATTACCTTGAACAACTATATGGTTTTTCACCAGTGTGAGTGTACATGTGCGTCTTTAATGCGCTGGGTCTGTTGAATATTTTGTGACATCGATCGCAATGATATTGTTTTTTCCTATTATTCTTTGTTTCCATGACAACGAATTTTTTTTCTTTAACATCAGCGTCCGATTCAGTGCTGCTCATAGACATGTGTGAAGTAGCTCGATAGGGATCAATGGTTGTTTCAGTAAAACAAAGAGTAGAATCAAAAATGTAACTGTTATGATTGATAGGACTTTTCATTTTTTTTTTTTTTTTTTTTTTTTTGTGGAAGGAAATAGATTATGAATGAATATATACATATATATATATATATACATAAGCTCTGACACTTTATAATACTGGTAAAAAAAAATTAAGCTTTTTTTTTTCTGTAACACCGCATTTTTTGTGTATTGACAAATAAGAGAAAAAAAACTTCCACATTTGTCTATTCTGATATAACTAGATCTAAATCGAAAATCATTTTTTACTTCCTTTTTTGTTGACAGAACATCCATGCTCTTATTCCATCCAGGTTCATGCGGGTGCAGTTTTTTTTTTTTTTAAAAAAAAAAAAAAGGTCCATGCGTTTTCTAGAATATGCATTGTTTTCAAACTACGCACTACAACAACTACAAAAAAAAAGGCAGCTTTGCTTTTCTTTTTTAGAAAAGAAAATCTTTACATTATTTGATTGTCTTAAGGTTTATAGTAAAGAAGAAAAAAGAAGAAAAAAAAAACTTTTTAAAAAGATAAGGAAAATATTCTAAGCAAGACGTTGTACAACTTGAACTTAATTTAGAATTATGTATTGACTTTCTTACGTTTCATAATAAACATGTCTCCCTCTTTTTTATAGTGTAACTTTTTAATCTTGATAAGCCTTCCGTTTTGGTCTTGATCGAATTGTTTTTCCAAAATATGAGTTATGGGTTTTTAATAATCAAGAAAAAAAAAACAAATACAAACCCGAAAACTTGGATATTCTTTTCTATTACAAAAATTTAATAGTTTGTAATAATATCAAAGAGCAAACGAAAATAACGAAAAAAAAAAAGGGAGAGGGGAAAACAATATTCCATACTCCCTTAAAAGTAGTATATATACTCACTAAACAGTTATGACGAAAAGAAAATCTCTTTATTGATGGTATTATACAAAAGATGAACACAATATTTTTTTTAGACAATAGAAATCTTTTTTTTTTAACAAGAAAAAAAAAAGGGGGGGGGAGGAGGGATTCTTTTACAATTCTTTCATAAAACATGTCTGTTTGAAACCAAAACAACTTTTTAAAATACCAAAAAGGATATTCAGTATCTTGTTATTGAGAATAATTAAATGAAAAAATTAAGAAGTTAAAGAAAGTTTAATAGTTTTACTAAAAATACTAATACAAGTTTATCCCCTCTCATTTGTAGCATGTCCCTCCTTGAATAATCCAATAAAAGTAAAAACATTCTGAATTTTTGCATGTGGCTGGGCACATTGAATCCGTGTGGTTCCAGGGATTGTCTTTTTTTGGAAGATTGAGTAATCCAACGCAATGGTAATTATTTCCCTCCCCCCCCCCCTTATTTCTCTCCTTTGTACTCAACTTAATTTTTTTTTGTCAATAACGATTTAATTGAGATTTTCCTTCTCAATTCCTGATGTTATAATTAAATCGAAAATTAATTAAGGAAATCTTCCTAGATAAAAACAAGATTTCAGCAGACAATTCGAACAAAGGGTCTGTTTTTTTTTTTCTTTTTTTCTTTTTTTCTTAAAAAAAAAGGGAGAGAAAAGAGGATCATAAGATGCCTAGATGTTGTGCACCCATCAATATTGATCTATTTCCAAAGTTTCTCTTGCATTCTTTCTTGAACCCTGTAATTTACTTTAATAGAATGCACATCGCAACTTGTTTATTTTATTTTTTTAAAAAAAAAAAAAAATGTATGATTATCTCCGCACTTTTTAGCACACATTAGGCTTCGTGAAAAAGGGTGATTAACCGAACAGTATTGCCCATAAGCGCTAGTATGCATTACTCTTCCGCGCAATAGATTAGGTTATTCTATGTATGTTCGAAGCCCTTTTGTCAAGAAACATTCTGGCCCTCACCTACATTATATTTATTAGTATATATTCACATATATATTTTTCTATCAATATTCTTATCACTCCATTCAATAAGCTTCAATCAAATCATTGTGAGTATATTTTCTCGTTCCTTTATTGTACTACCTACTATGGCGAACGAAATATAAATTGAATTTTTAACTATATAAACCTAAACAAAAAAAAAAAAAAAAAAAAGTAGTAGAATGCACTCTTTTTCAAATCGTACTGCATTAAATAAAATGAAAGAGGATAGTAAACAGTTGTGGAATAACGTGATGGTGGGAATCAACTACCTCTAACTCAGTCTTTTTACTTGATGACAGGGACTAAAACCTTTATAATTAGAATCGCTTTCCGATGATCTCTGGACATTTCTTTATGTATGAAAGTGATAGAGCTAAGCATTCTCTTCTTTATTCTAACAGGGCGTTTCAACATTTTCATTTTCTACAGCAACGGCTTATAGTCTACAAATATTGTGCGATTTTTTTCAACATTTTTCTTTATAAAATGCAAGGCATAGAAAAGAATCGGCAAAAATCATTCCTTTACATGAGAAATTTATCTAATCTTGGCGTGTATTTTTTTTTTTTTTTTTTTTTTTTTTTTTTTTTTTTACAAATATTATGAAGTTATGAGATAACGATGCCTTCTCTTATCTGAGTCACCACTACATGGTATTTCATCATCCATTTTGCTCTTAATTTCTTTTTAACCTATTTGTCTTTATCTTATGTAATGGAGCCGTTGCATTGAAGATAAGAAGCTCGGGTTATTCTCAAAGTTAATTTCATCACGTTGTGCCAGAATTGCTTTGCTGACATTTACTTGATCGACTAGGCATCATATACTTTGTATTCTTCTTCTTTTTTTTTTTTTTTTTTGCTTACGTAGGTCTACATTCTGTATAACATTAATTCTGCATCTTGTACTGTTCACATAGTTACGCACTTTGATTGCGATTGTACTACTAAACAGAATACATTTATAAGTACTGAGTCTTCTTTTTGGGAGCACTCAATTGGCTTGATTCAATCAAGACTGCCGGTTATTATTACAACAATACCTGATGTCTTCACTTTAGAGCAATCCTGCACTGTTTTACTATTTTTTTTTCTACTATTGCTGCAGCTTGGGAATAAAAATAAACACTTTATATTATTTACACTGAATTATTTTCGTATATTCTTTAGTTAGTGATCCTACAATTTATCAAAATTTCTCCTTCCCTTCGAAAATTTCCCATAAAATTCACAGGAGTCAAAAAGGTAAACTTGTTAATGGCAACCTGAGAACACCCTTTGAGGAATCCCCAAATCGTCAAGGATTCTCGATGCACAAGCTTTGATTGAAGATGGTAGGCTTATCAGGACATGATGCAAAAGAGACCATCTATTATTACTACCAAACAAAAACGCTATAGTAAAGAAAATGGGTTGTGTAAAACTAACTCTTGGTCGGTAAAATGCACATCATGTAAATTGTTGGAAGGCTGTTTTTATTTTTATCTTGGCTTTTGCTAAAAGTGCACATCCATTCATACACTCTCTCAGATATGTCTATCCAAAATACCTTCCTTTGTTCTGATTTTTGTTTATGGATCGGGATATGTCAAGATGGTCAGATCAAGTAAATATTTAGTAGCTGATCAGGGCATTACCTGTACTCATTCTTATCATATTTCTATCAATCTTTACTCATTCACAACATACATTATTGGCCAATATTATCATGCAGGATATTATTGAATTGAACTACTAATCCTCTCGCAAAGATAGTCCTGGATTGGATGACCTCTTCTTCGTTTATTACAACACAACTCATGTTTAAATCATTCGTTAATAATGTGTACAATACGACATTACACGAAGTAATTTAGCCTCCATCTTGAAATCAATTATTAATGGCAACCCTCCCAAACAAAGTAGACCAACGTGATATTAAAATTATAGACCAGTCTCACTTTTAGATGATGGCTATAACGTCCTTTTCAGGTACTGTTCTTATTTATATGCAAAAGTTTAGCTGGACCACTAGAGTTGGATGATCTAAAATGGAAATAAAAACTTACAAACCACTGTTGCCAATCTTAAGACAAAGGAATAACATATTTTTTTAAAAGGGGGGCAATGACCTAAAGAAAATCCTGATTGAAGGATAGAGAGACGCTTGGAGCAGCTCGCTAGTGAACTGTTTTTGGTTCTGGTAGTTTTAGCCATTCAGACTTTGTTGATGGCAGTATAGATCAAGAAAAACGCATACATAATTTAGCTCAGGGGTTCCAATCCTGATACATAAAATTGGTAGAAGAAACTAATACGTCTTTTATATTCCAAGAAGAGAGTACTAACTCTCATACTGAAGTAAATGATTCCAAATAAAAATGGACTGCTTGAAATTAGTAGTTTTGACTACTAGCCCGACTAAATTTTCCATCTCAACCCTATCTAACATACTTGGTGGGTGCTCTAATTAATAGCACTAAAGAGTTGAGAACTGCTACTAAGAAGTGGGATAACATAAGCGTCGAACTGTTTGAACGTTTACAACTGAGTATGAAAAACCAATGCCTGGTTGTAATAGACGTTAAAGGAGAACATACTCGACAATATTTTCTTTTTCTTTTTAAATAACAATATTCCCTATATAATTACAAGCTTTAAGATAACTCCATAAGTTATTTACTGAGAAAATGGCACTCTTTTTTTTTTTTTTTTTTTTTTTCAGAAATAAACTTTATTATGAGAAAGTCCCATCTTTTTGTATGTGACAGTAGAGATGTAAATATGCACATAAATAATAATAATAAAGGCTTTGGCCTTCATATTAAGCCATCAGTTTGGATGGTGGTAGTGGGATCTCTGTCTTGCCGTCTATAAATGCAACCCAGGTATCTCTGGTCCATGTCTTTCTATCTGCCTTCAATGGCTTTTTCTTAAAAGCCTTATTATATTTCTTGCTTTTAACGGATCTCTTGCTCTTTTCAACAGCGCTCTTTTACTGCACATACTTGTTTTTGATCCCAATGACGGTTGTCTAAACAAAATAAGAAGAAATAGTTAGCTTACGTTTATTATTATTATCGTTTTTAGTAAGTAGCTTACTTTGAAGGATAAAAGATTCAGAGCAATATCTAGCAATCTATCCATTTGAGATAGCGAGTCGAGAATGCTATCGTGGTAGATCTCATTGGCAACGTAGACTCCGGGGGCAGACAACGAAAGGCTTAGGATGAGGATCTCCAACCTACAGATTTGAATACAATCCACGGTATCCAGGTTATGGCCTTTATTGATGTACATGTCAACGATCGATTTACACTCCACCATTAATTTACAATGATCGGATTAGTACTTGGAGAGCCCCGGGTCACTTTTTGCGACTTCTAATACACCAGAATCTGTCTCATGGTTTACGAACTGGATCGTCTCGTCATCCAAGATTCTCAAATCCATCTTGAGATCGTTCTTTGAGCCAATGTTATTTAAGAAAAGTTTGGTTTTCTTGCTAAAAAAAAAAATGAATAGGCCACCAATATGCAGAGTAGTGTAACATATGATCAGATAGAACAACTTATCATTTTAACCTCAGGCTGGACTGCGCAAACAGTTTTTCCATTACGGGTGACCAGAGTTTGCATAAATAATCCCATTCAGAGACGTCAATACCTTCTTGAAAGAGGTACCGGTGATGCTTTACGAGCTTGAGAACCAACTCAAAAAAAAAAAAAAAAAAGACAAAAGTCCTCTTTATCATAATCTTGGTTTTCTTCAATATCAAATTGGTTTTGAAGCAATTTGGTTTTTTGGTACATAGACAACCAGTTGGGACCCCACGAGTGGTTATCTTGGTAACTTGCTATGGCTGGTTTCAGTTGTTTTTTTGACATCATCGTGTTTTTCAATTTGATATTTTTTTTTTTTTTGGAGGGAACAACCTCTTTAGCTCTTCCCATTGACTAGCTGTAAAAAATGTAGTTTGTGCCTCTGGATAGTCAAACGAAAGGTCAATGATCGAGTTCAGACCCAGGCTATAATGTTTCAAGTTAGTTAGAGGTTATTTTATACAAGCAATTGCAATTGACCACCTCATTATGGAATGATTAACCTTGTCAAGCAGCTTGAACTTAGGTTGGTGGTGCAGCGCAGCATTTTTCATGTGCGAGCCAACGGACGTGCTAAGGCCAGCGACAAAGAGACCATCGCTCTCCTTTACCTACAAAGTTCAGATTAAAAAATAAATATACATTAAGTTATTGTGTAGTACTACTTTAAACAAAAAGTATTCGTTGCGTTTTGAAAAAAAAAAAAAAAATTGCAAATCTTTAAGCGGTAAACCTGCATAATAAAACATTATTGAAAATTTACCAAATTTCACATATATATCAATTAACATTTGTATCTTAAATATATAATAACTTCAATACTTGGTATGACCTCCTAGTGGTTTTTTAACGGCCTTACATTCTTTCCAATATGCTTCGGCAAAGTTTGACACAGATGTCCTGATCTAAATTGGCCCACTCTTCGTGTATAGTCACCTCCAACTCTTCCGAATTGTTTGCCTGGTGTCCACGCTTACTGATACGTTTTCTTAAAGCATACTAGAGGTTTAAGTCAGGACTTTGGGCAGGCCAAAAGTCAAAGCTCTTGATGCATGCCTTGTTTTTCCACCATCGACGATATCCACCAGTATGACAGAATGTGCCATCTTCTTAGAAAATAAAGTCATGGCCATGTTCCTTTGTCAATTCATGGATTCACGGCAAAAAGTTGTCACTCAAACAATGAACATATTTGTCTTGATCTACACTCCCATATAGTATAACCAAGGGACCTAATCCTCCAGCGTAAAAAACAACCTCCCCCCCTCAATCATGATGAAACCTTTTCCAAACTTGAAGGTAGGCGAAACAAACTGCTTATAAATTCCCTCGCCAAACTTTCAGATGACTCTTAAACTGCCATCGTTATGAATAAGTGCAAATCTGGACTCATCTGACCAAACGTCCTTACTCCAGTCATTGACGGTCCAATTGATCTTATTATTCACCCAAATCTTTCTTTTTAACCTGTTGCGATATAACACAATGTCTTATAGCAAAACAAAAGAGATAAAAAAAAAAAAAAAGCCCTTGGCTTGAAACGTTTGTCGAATTGTTACCAAGCTGACATTGCCGGTTGCTGCGGCCAAATTTTGTTGATGAATGCTAATTGGATCGAAGGGATTTCTTCTCGCAGAAACGAGTGAAATCGTCAAGTTCCTTTACTTTTTTAGAGCTTTTGCGAATATTTTCAAAAAGAGACATGTCTGTTTTAGGTTTAGATTACTAATTATAAAGAGAAAAAAAAAAGAGACACTTTATTTGAAATTTGACCCCAAAATAAAATCAATGGATACTTTTTATTCGGAGTTGTTTTAAAAACAGAGTAGGTCATAGAAAAATTGGGGACGGTAACACCTTAAAGCAATGTATAAAGATAGCCGGGGATTCTGTACAAGTTCAGAACTTACGTGCATACTTTCAACATTTAATTAATATATTTCAAAAATGCTTGAATAAAGAAGATATTTAATATTACTTTCTCTGACTCTTGTTTAAGTCCAAAAAACAAAAAAAAAAAAAAAAAAAAAAAAAATATTCAACACAAATTGAGGATTGAATCCCCGCAAATTGGTACCTGAAGCACTTTATACAAAAAAAAAAAGTTAGAAAGAAGGGAAACATGCATGCTCATTATAAGTCCTAACAAACAAAATGATACTTGCTTTAAATTGAAAAAAAAAAAAGAAAAAAAAAAGAAAGAGAGAATCGGACAAACAGGTGCATAGGTATAAAGGGTCGGCTTTTGTGTATCCGATTAATTAACCTTTTTTGTCGCGTGTTGTAATAAACCAAAAGTGAACTATTGTTTTTTTTTTTTTTTTTTTTTTTTTGACAGCATCGTATACTCACCATGTGCGTTACACAGTTGGATGTCAACAGTAGACTATACGAATAGAATGATGGAAATAAACTTATTCTAATTACCACACAAAATCTTTAGCTTTTTTTTTCTTAAATAACTGACATCACTAAATAGCCATATATTATACAGAACTTTTTTTTTTTAAGCGTAAAATATGGGAACATTATTTTGACAGGTTTAGCAATACTTGGAAACAACTATTTTCTCCTGTTAAAAAACTGACATTGTCACACCCACACGGATCTTTTATATCCTATCTAGGAACTAGAAAAGAAATATGTGTATTTTGCTTTATCTAGACTCATAGATTGACAAATTTCTACATTTAAAATTCTGTAAATCACAAAAAAAAAAAAAAAAAAAAAAAAAAAAAAAAAAAAAAAAAAAAAAAAAACATAACGAGATGACTTGGGGTTGTACAAATCAATAGATGATATCTTTTAATCATATAGTTCTTCAGTATTAATAAAAAAATAAAAAATTAAAGAGTGAGGGTATAATTGAAGTATATATCTACATAATGGATAGTGAAGGGGGGGGAAGTAAATGTGGCTTTTAAGAGCAAAATAATGAATGAAAGACTGTGTAAGGAATATGTATAGTAGTGATATCGTGTGAGTTGTGTATGTATATTATCAGCACCGTGTTATAATAATAAAAGTAACAATGACATGCATATGTAAGATTTTGATTTCTGTAAGTGTATGTTTTTTTTTTTTTTTTTTTTTGCTTTTTTTTTTAGCGTTTGACCGGAGCAGGATAAGGTCGTGGGAGAGCGGGCTTTGTGGGTCTATCTGGTGGCATTTTATTCTTCTTTGATATCAAATGTTACTTTAATAAAGAAAGAGAAGAAATGTCACATAAAGAGATTTTATATCAATCTATACTGTTTAGTTGTACAACTTCAAAAAGATGTGTGGTTAGCTTACTTTGGAGTCTCTATTCGTGGCACCAAACTTCAGATTTTTAAAGAAGATCATCATTGACTTGTAAATCACTTCACATGCAATTTTTATGCATTAAAGAAAAAAAAAATAAAAAATAAAGAAAATATTTTTTATCCCTTTCTTCGGATCTGATATTAAGCCAGAAGCATGCAAGATCTTTTGTTCCTTTTTCTTGGTGTGTCAAAAGCAAATACGATTTGTTTATCATTTTAAGTTTCGTGTTTAATTAAACCACATACGACATTGCGAAATGTTTATTTCATAGCCAAATTTATATACCTTATCAAGAAACATTACTGAACTCAACGTGTTTATTATGTTTCTGTTACCTCTTATACAAAAGCTTGAAAGGCCGTGTTATGTAATAAACCGCCAGAAGTGAGGATGTATTTTTTTATTTATTTACTTCGAAAGAACCTTTTAGAGTAACACAATAACAAGAGCTGTCTATTGAGAAGTTGCAAAGCTAATTTGAATGCGCTTTCCATTTACTCTTTCAAAATATTTCATCATTATAGTCCCTTTAATTTCTTCTTCTTCTTTCTTCGATCCATCCCTATATACATTAGTTTTCTATCTTACAACTGAAAAGGGAGACATTTAGCACAACGAGTGCCTAATTTGTGGGTATCCCGGGACCAATCTGCGGATATTCAAACGACCATGTAGACGAAAGGGGAATAAGTAGCACACCCAATCCCAAATATCTAAAAAAAGCTTTGGTTACTATTTTTTTTTTTTTTTTTTTTTTTTTTTTTTTTGAAGGCATGAGTTCAAAATATATATCCATTCAAAATGGTATTATATTTGATTTAAAGAAAAAACAGGAGACAAACAATTGTTTAACGCATATAATCTAGTCTTTGGATTTTTTTTTTCAATGAATTCATTGAAGCTATCAAAAGAAAAACGTTGCTAAGGTGAGGTTTTAGAGTAACCATGGATAAATCAACGTAGGACAATTGAGGAACGAAGATGCTTTTTTTTTTTTATGGTCGTTGAAATATTGTTCTTTTTTGAATAGAATGATCTACAAAGAACATGGCTAAAATCCTTAAAATCAATTCTACAGACTAAACTCTATTCATGATCATTATCAAACAGTATTCTGTCAAACTTTCGAAGCTCAGGATTTGTGGTTTGATCATTCAGTTCAAAGATAATATACATTATTATATACAGTAGATTGATAGATATCGAGAGCACACATACACACCTGAAACGCATTTCTCTGTTATTTTATCCAAAACACAGAAAATTAGCAACATGAGGAGGGGTTTATATCTGTGTAGAAAATTGCCCTTCAAAAAGACATTGTAAAAGTTCAAGTAATACATCTAAGAACTTTTACAATCTATCATTTATGTTTAGCCGCCCATAATTAGTTGTTTCTATCTATTGGTTACCATTTTTTTTTTTTTTTTTTTTTTTTTTTTTTTTTTTTTTTTTTTTTTTTTGTCAGACCTCATAAAACAAAACATTCAATCAGTTGTATCAACACGTTTTTTTTTAAGTCTCACAAGTATCATAGCAGTACAAAAGCTTTAAAGATGGTGTAAAATAGGAAAAATTATTCATTTTGTAAATAAACAAATGGAAAGGACCAGTTATCTCATAAAAAAGTATGTTGTTTGTTAGAGCCCCGTAGATTATTTAAAAAGCCCCGCCAATATCGGCAAAAACTGTACTACAAACACATCGGCTTCGCACCAATCTTGTAACCTTTTTTATTTTTTTCCTCTCAAAATAAATAAATAAAGCTTCAATAATATTAGAAAAGTATCAGAAAATATCAGTTGAAGAAAAATATCTTTATGAAACTCTTTGTGTACTTGTTACACAGTCAAAACATATCGTTCCGAATGTTCCGGAATGCATAAAAAAAAAAAAAAAAAAAAAACACACACACACACACACACACAAAGAAGCGTGTCTCAGTATGATATCATTTTACTCCATGAAGCATGGTAAATCTACAAAAAAAAAATTGTTGAGCTATTGAAGAAATATTTCAGGCGTACGCCAAAATGAGTATGTGTAAAGAAGGATTAGTTTCGATAAATAATTAAACCGCCTTTGTTGAATTTATTCACCTTTTGCTTTGACAGATATTTAATACGTATAAGCTAAAGCATTTACTGGATTGTTGCCATGATCATTTTTAAAGAATAGCTTAATTCTTCACTATATACAGATTCCAAGTTAAATGTGCCTTGTTGTCGTGAACAAGGAAGGCGAATAAAAAAAAGGGAATTCCTTTTCTTTTAATCAATATCACAGTTCAAGATCATTGATTCGCGCCTGGAACAAGTTCTCTTGAAAATTGTGGATGTATATTCCTTGAGCCTTCTGCCTATATTACATGCTGATATCCCTAAAGATTAATGATCTTACATATTAAAATCGGTTTATAGACCTGTCAAACAATTGCATGACTATGGTGCCAGCTTAGCCAAAAAAAAAAATCAGGACCAGATGTATCATACTTTATCAATGACAGCTTGTATGAATCAATAGCATCCGGAGTATATGTTAGTGCTTTACTTCATGAAGACTACATTGAAATGAATGATGAGTGTGGTATGCTTCTTAAACTGAGATTTGATCACTATCCTTCCATGTAATTCTCATGTAGTCGCCTACTGATGAGGGTAATCTTTTTTAAAAACAAGTAGTAAGTCGCTGCTGGTCAACACTATAGAGATATATGGCTACCGGCGAGCTCTGGATACACATTGCGAGAATATTTTCGCGTCATAAAAGCATTCTCGGATCCATTGAATGGCGACAAACTTCTCATCAGAACCAAAACATTTACTACTCTCGTTTCGTCAAAAATCCATCTTGAAACCACCAAGATGCCCAATATGGTATCTACCATATTTTTGTTTATTCTGGACAGTTCAAAACAAAACAAAAAAAAAAAAAAAAAAAAAAAAAAAAAAAAAAAAACTCGAGCCCTATTAAATTCTAAGATGTCTTTATTTGTAAACGACAATTTCTTTTTTTGTAACCGCCAATTAGGTTTTTTTAAACCGCCAAAATTTACCATACCGATTGTAACATAAGACAGTTTCATACAAGACGTGTTTGCTATTTTATCCTAAAAGTATATCAAGTGAAAATAATTGACAAAAAAGGGAAGTAATGTGCTGTGAAATGCACATTTTAGTTTTTTAATAATTTGTTAATATATTCAATTTCGTTCAAAGGTCCGGGGAAATAGGAAATATGTATTTCTAGTACTTGTATTTTGTATAGATCAAAACGAAAGCAAGAAATAAAATAAAATAAAAAGAAAACAATAGAGTACGCTGTATTTTAATATATAATTTCAACGCGAATTAAAATAGAATGGATTTTTCTTTACAAATGTAAAGTTTACTTTATACTTATTAGAAACACAAAGTAGGGATATTGAACTTCTTTTTTTTTTTTTTTTTTGATTTGTCATCAAACGTCTATGCTTAAGGAACGCCCTCAATAGCATGTGGTTATGAGTTATTTACTCAGTTTCAATACTTTATCACATTGACTTATAGAATCCAAGATCAACAAATACAGGTTTAAACTAGACAAACCATGACGTATTAGGCAACTGATTGTATCTAAAGACTATGACAAATTAAAACAAGAAACATATCTTGTGCTCATTTCTCCCCCCCCCAAGAACTAAGCAGCTTGCTTTTAGATTAAAATTGTACTCAAATCTTCTCCATTGACCATAATTCCTCGGAATATCCGCATGACTCCATTGTTTCATGTGTTAAAGTCAGTGCCTTGAAGTTACGCAATTTTCCCTTCAACTTGTGTTACTAAGCGTTCTTCAATACAAGATCAAGTACTACCAAAGTTGTTTTTTTTTTGTCTCAGTATCCATGAGAATAAAAAAAATATCCTAAAAGGGTTATTGTCACTAGGCCTATTCTTTTGAGTCATAAAATAATATTATTAATATAAAGATCATTTATATGAAGCTTTTTCTTTAACCAAGTTTGCCAAGTTTATCCTGATCGCCCAAGAAAAAAAAAAGGGGGGGTTAGCCTGATTTCTGGTTTTTTAAATCAGTTTGAATGTCGCGACAAAGTGTTGTGTCATAGCAACATTGCTAGTGAACTGAAACCAATGAAAATTTTTATATTCAAACCCATAATAATAGCCTTGGCTTGAGGATCAAGAAAGAATAGAGCTATAAGAGACTAAAATCAATGTACCATTTGAGGAAGCTGATCTCGCATATACGATTTTACATAGCTTTTTCTGATAATATATACAAACGTTATATACCATCCAGTTCTTTTTCGGTTATATTTCTTGTAAACAACGTAGACGAAAAAATCTACATAACCACGCTTTTGAACCCAGGAGGATTGAAAAAGATAATGCATTGGTTTGAAGATATTGGTTGATCCTGTAATACTTTACAAAGATAGATCGGATGTAAGTGAAAAAAAAAAAAAAAAAAAAAAAAGACGCGTTCTAATGGTTATAATAACAAACAGGTATTTTATTTGATTTGCCTTCTTTGTCAAAGTCAAATATTCCAGATAGAGTACTGAGGCAAATGAAAGGCAGTGTTAATAACTAAATTATTCTTGCTTTGCTCATTATATACAATGTTTTTTTTTTTTTTTTTTTTTTTTTTTTTTTTTTTTT
>JNDS01003359.1:0-17763 GCA_000697035.1 Rhizopus stolonifer B9770
TTTTTTTTTTTTTTTTTTTTTTTTTTTTTTTTTTTTTTTTTTTTTTGTAACCGACAGTATCCACCAGCCGGACTGCATTTTCTTTACCACCCATGGCGTAACAGCAAAAGATATTTATGTGTACGCATGTGTTCTTTTTCTTTTTTCTTTCTCGGATCCTTTATTTTAAGTAAGATCAAAAATACAAAAATCAATGATTACTGACTTATCCTAATCAGGAAAAATTTAATCTTCGAAATGTCGATCCTTATATCCCCCAATAAAAAAAGTTTATTTTTATATATAAAAAAAAAAAGTGTATATACAAAAAGCTAAAAGTCATCATTTGCTTCCTTAATTTCGTTTAACAATGCATTGTCAGGGTTGAGACTTTGAAACAGCTGGTAATCAAAGCTTCCACTAGCCATTAATCTTGTCGCCATACGGTCAATAGCCACCACAGACAACACTGTTTGTATATAAGCATCTATAAGGTCATCTATACCCAAACCAAGTTGATTAAAGTCTTTGCGGTCCATTAGTAAAAGCCTAGAGGTATCTGTAGTCCATCCTCCTTCTGGAAGTTTAATGGAAAGATTTGTTCCCAACATGTCCCAAGTGTTTTCTATAAATATATGTTAATCAATGCATATCAAGTACGTTTGTTGATTACCATCTTCTTTCAATCCGCCTGTTAAAGGAAGTCTAGATTTGCGTCCATAGATACAGATTGGCCTAAATCCTTCGTTGCTCCCTATTTATAAGTAATTTTAGAAATCTGTACACGTTTAATTTTCAGCTTTACCTGCTACCATCACACGAAGATCACTCACGTATGTATTGTTCTTTTTGTTTGGAATAGTTCCAACATGAAAGAATTTTCCTGTTCTTGTTACACTTGACCAAGAAGCATTTCCGACAAGAGATTGCACTATGAACTAAAGTTCTTTGTTATTACAGTTTGTCGTTTGCAGCAATTTTACCTTATCGTAATGATGTTCTTGATTTAGAAAGTTGTCCATTTCCTTCTTATTTGTGATTGTATAGACACCTTGACCAGCATTGCTGTAAGGTACCTTCAGAACTGCATGTCCACCCATGGAACGGATCCATAAAGGAACTTCACCTAGTGTAACATTATTGATTGTCTCTGGTGTTTTGATAGACAAGCCAAAGTCGACGATTTCAGAATTATAAAAATCATAAGCTCTTGAAGCCATCATCTTGTTTCTACCACCCGCAAGACAGCTAATGATATCATTCATCACAATGGTCTTTGTGTTGAGAGGAAATCGATTCCAAGGTTTTTGAGTAACATAGCGAAAACATGCACGGATAGGATGCCATTCTATTAAAGTGTTAATTGTTTAATTGTCCAGTTGTGTATGTGTGTGCGTAGGGGTTTACCTTCTTTGTTTCGGATATACAGTACTTGATCGACCCATTTGACATCTGGATTTGGATCGTCAACATGCCATTCAGCGTACCAAACGTGTTCTTTTGCAACATCAGCCAAGACTGCAGCATAACCTGAACATTCCATCATGTTCTTATCACATACTACAGCCAGTCCACCCAAGTGCGGGTCAGCTTTAGAAATCTGATGCTGGAAAGCAGATTCGATCACGGTGCGGTAGCCTCCTTGTTCATTGTGTTCATCTGTCTCAGACAATATGGGCATTGATTTTTGGCCAGAGGGACAAGAATTTGTTTCGATTACAATCATTTGACGTTGACCAGTAGCAGTCGTCACATTGAACAAATCAGAACCTATTTTGGAATCAACGTGTGCACAACTCCCTCCAGATTCGTTGAATTTTTTTTTTCTTTACCTGCCCACTGGAAATGCTTTGGTATATAAGAAAGAATTTTTTTGAGCGTCTCTGGTTTGACTCGAGGGTTCAGATGAGTGTACCGTGCAATGATACGTTCATTTCCCAAGGTAAAGAAAGATTGGACGAGTGGGTGTATTTGAGCATTCAGCACCCGCGGGTAAAAATGCTGCTCTGATTCAAATTCCCCTTGACCAACTTGACGAACGTTACTTCTCGTAGGAAAGTTGAACTCGGGGTTTTCTTTGGGGGGAGTTTTGAGAGGAGTGCTTGAGATGATGTGGTCAATCTTGCTCGATTCATTAGGTCCTAGAGGAGGAGAGCCAGGTATTGCTGTATTCATTTTTTTTTTATTAAGAAGAAAGAGAATAATAAGTCTGAAAGATGATTTTATAGTGCTATCAAAATAGTCACAATTATCAATGCACTAGTCTTCCCGCATATTTTTCACACATGGTTTTGCATGAATTTTGTTTCCCTATATTCTGATGTTAAATTTCGTTGACTTTTGTCAAATCAAAATACTTCGTTTTGGAGAAATCCAATCGGACTGGTCACTAATGTTTGCCCAATAAAATTCCCATTTTGATCCTCAACTGAAAACGTGGGGAAACGTCAACCCAATCATTAAGGTTTGCTGCATGTAATAGAAGTATTCAACCCTAATATTGGTTCATTTGCTGTCGCTAACACTGCCTCGGTTTTATTATTATTTACTTTGTCATACAACAAACAATGCTACATCTTTTTACTAGCACACAAACACTTGAAACATTCTTTAATGCACATGTAAATGGAAGCAAAACTGTCCTTCAAAAGAGCAAGGATTAAAGTTTGGTCCAACAAATAAAATAAAAAATAAAATCTACGATAAATGTCTTATTTATTTACATGATTTACAATACTTGTCCCCAAGTTGCTTGTCGAAGTCTTTGTTGTGTAAAGCGTTCCTCAACACGATTATAAACTTCTTTGCCGTAATGCTTTTCGAGGTCTGTATTTTCTGGTAATTTATCGTGAGCATTGGCTTCAACTCTTGTCATGCAAACTGTGTTTAAATAGTCAAGTTTTTTTCTCCTGTCCCATCTGGTTAAGCATAGCTTATCGTCTGGACCAGAGATAACACTTTTTCCATGCCACATTTCTTCAAATATGTACCCTACATCACGGACATCTAGTGTACAGATCCTACGCTTCAATAAGCACGCAAATTTTATCATCTTAATAATTTACTTTTCATTGAATGCTCTTTGTTCTCTAGTCATCATTTCTTTATGAACTCTGGTATATAACCCATCTCTGAGCTTAATGGCAAGTGGCTCAAAGCCTGGATATTCTGCTATGCGAAGAATAATATTGGTTGCAATGGCCATACCAAACATACTAGGGATCGTCCCTAAAACTGGCAAAATACGGGCTCTAAAGTCGGGCAGTGCCGAGAATTCATCTCTATCTTCAATCTTTTCTTCCTCTTTTCTCTTTTATTTAGTAACTATTTCTTGTAACTGTGTGTTTTTATCTTACCTAATGGTAATAACTTGACGTGGCTAGGCTTTTCCGTAGAGTAAGCTACTTGGATTCCGCTAAGAATATCTAATTTTTTCAACTTTCTTCTAACAGTTCTTGCAAGAGGATCCTCTATGATATTATATAAGTGCCTGATATTCCCCTAGTGTTACTTTTTTTTTTTTTTTTTTTTTTTTACCAAATGTTTCGCTGATGTCTGCAATTTGAACTCGAGAGGGATCCGCCTTAGCGCCTGCTCCCATCGAACTAATCACGTTCAATTTTTTGTCATAACAATATTTCATTAAATCGATCTTGGTGTTGATATTATCAATTGCGTCAATAACGAAATCAGGATTTCCTAATCAAGCATATGAATACCACTTTCCACCGTAAAAAAAAAGGGGTTCTATTCAAGGTACCTCCCAACAAATCATCTACATTATCCGCATTCAACAAATCAATACAATCGTCTACTTTTACAAAAGGTGCAATTTCGTTGAAATGTTTTTTGATACATCGAACTTTAGGGGTACCCACATCTTCCAAAGTAGCAACTGCATGACGGTTTAAGCTGCTTAACGTGACTTGATCGAAATCAATAACGCGGATATGCTTTACACCCGCACGTAAAAGCATTAGGGCGGCCCAAGACCCTACACCGCCTGCGCCTACTACAATCACATATGACTCTCTAACCTTACGCGCTCCTTTCTTGCCCAAGAATTCAGTGGTCTTGCTTAATTGTGCTTCGATCGATTGCTCTGTAAAGAGGTTGACTGGATTGTGGTGACCAATGGTGGTTCCCACAGGTGTCAAATCGATAGGTCTATGTAAATCGGCCTCTTTTAATTCGTCTTTTAAAGTTTTGGCTCTCCATCGGCGTTTGTTGGTTTGATAAGTAAGTATGCTAGCTGCTGTCAAGGCAGAGGCGGCTACTGCTGTCAAGCTAAGTTTGACTGTATTAGAATTTCTATCGAGAAACTGGTGGGCAGTCTCTGCAAACTGAGTAATGGTTGACATTTTAATTTGAAAAAAAAAAAGTTTTTTGGGCCATGGTGGCAATAGCCAATCGTTATTTAGACTCTTCCTGAGCGGAAATAGAATTTGACATTTTAATCAATTGGACGCCTTTACTGTTGATTGGACAATTGCAAAACTGCAAATTGAGATTGAAAATCCGCTAAAATGAAATAAAAAATCGCGAATTGGTATTCGAAGCACTGTACCTTTTGAAATGAATGTAAAACGAGACGAAGAAGCAGGTAAGGCAACAATCAGTACAGTACTATATAGGATCTGCGCTCTGATGCTCTTTACTGCTTTTTTTTTTAGATGTCAGCATCTTTTCTCAAGTAAACAAATCGACAGTCCTTCAAGCAGCTCGTTGCTTTAACGATTCGCCCATTGACATCAGAAAATGTCAAACACTTCTTACGCAATTACTTTACTTACTTTCATCAGGAGAGCCGTTCAGCAGCCAAGAAGCAACTGATCTATTTTTTAATGTCATTAAGCTTTTTCAATCAAAGGATGTAGGTTTCAATCTTTGCGTCAGTTTTATCGTTCCTACTAACTTTGCTGACAGCTTTCGCTTCGACAAATGATGTATCTTGTCATCAAAGAGCTGTCAAGTACTGCACAGGATGTAATTATGGTTACACAGTCTTTGATTAAAGATATACAGTCTAATCAAGAAGCAATCTACAGAGCCAGCGCTGTGCGTGCTCTGTGCCTTATTACTGATGTAAAAGAGCACATTTAGTTATATGATTTTTTCTTCTTTCTTTTGACATGGTTTATTATAGTCTTCCATGATTCAAGGAATCGAACGTATCGTCAAAGCATGTATTGTAGACAAAAACCCCTCAGTATCAGCAGCAGCACTTGTTTCATCTTATCACCTCTTTGATTCTTCAAAAGACATTGTACGTCGCTGGGCCACAGAAGTTCAAGAGGCGATTAATAACAGATCGTCATCATCAGGTGGACTTGCCATGGCAGCCTCCAATTATTTCTCAAGCTTTGGATCTAACCAGCCTCAGGCGGTTCAATCCAACAGTTATATTGCTCAATATCATGGGCTTGGCTTACTCTATCTTATTCGACAACATGATCGAGTAGCTATTGCAAAACTTGTTCAAGCTTATTCTGGTAGTGGTCGTAACAATGAACTTAAAAACCCTGCTGCTATTTGTATGTTGATTCGATGCGCGTGTAAAGTAATGGAAGATGATCCAGGGTAAGACAAAGGCGCTTCCGAAAACAAAAATAGAAAATGAATATTTTTTTTTAGATCTGTAAGACATATTTACGAGATTTTGAAAGGATATCTAAAGCACAAAAGCGACATGGTAAATTTAGAAGCAGCACGCGCCATTTGCAACTTGAAAGATTCTACATCCAAAGAACTTTATCCTGCTGTTACAGGTATGAAAAACTAGCGCAATTATTGTCCTAAAAAATGGATCCAGTTTTGCAAATCTTCCTTTCTTCGCCAAAGCCTACGCTTCGATTGGCTTCTATTCGTGCTTTGAACAACCTTGCTTTACGTAAACCCTCAGCTGTTGTCGCCTGCAACTTGGATATCGAGACTTTAGTTTCAGACGCAAATCGCAGTATAGCCACAATTGCTATTACCACACTACTCAAGACAGGAAATGAAGCCTCTATTGATCATCTGATGGACCAGATATCTAAATTTATGGATGATGTATCCGATGAATTCAAGATGATTATAGTAGATGCCATCCATTCATTATGTATCAAGTTCCCTAAAAAGCAGCCAGAGCTGCTGACTTTCTTGGGTAGTCTTTTGCGCGATGAGGGAGGGTATAGCTTTAAGAGGGCGATTATAGAAGCCATGTTTGATTTAGTTCATTTTGTTTCTGAATACAAAGATTTAGGTAAGTTTCTACAACAACAAGAACATACGAATATTAAATAAGCTTGTTTAATAGTTTTATCTTATTTATGCGAATTCATCGAAGATTGTGAGTTTACCAAACTATCCGTCCGTATTCTTTATCTGCTTGGTGTAGAGGGACCCAAGACTGACAAGCCTACAAAGTATATTCGACATATTTATAACAGAGTCATTTTGGAAAACTCGGTGATTCGTGCCGCTGCCGTCAGTGCCTTGGCCAAATTTGGTTTGGCTCCACTTGAAGAAGGGGTTAAGGATAACATCAAAGTCTTATTGACGCGATGTCAAGACGATAAAGATGATGAAGTACGTGATCGCGCGACGTTGGCACTTGAGACTATGAAACATAAACACCATGCTTTTGGTAATTCTGCTTTAGCTCTTCCTATTTTAGAGCGAGAATTAGTACAATATGTATCCAAAGCGGGCGAAAAAGCGTTTGATTTGAACACAATCCCTGTCGCTAGTGCACAAATGGAAGTAAGACATCAACAGCAACAGTTGATTTCCAACTCTTCTCAAAACAATACTGTTCAAAGCAGTACAGGAAGAACAGTAACTCGCCAAAACAGTATATTTGAACAACAAGCCGTGTATGCTGAGACCCTATCTTCTATTCCACAGATCGCTGCTTTTGGGGCCTTATTTAAAAGCTCAAAGAGAATCGAAGTCACTGAAAAAGAAACAGAATATGTTGTTGGTTGTGTGAAGCATACATTTGCCAAACATGTCGTATTTCAATTTGATTGTTTGAATACTTTAAACGACCAGCTATTGGAAAACGTCGAGATGGTTATGGATATTGATGACGTTGATTCGGGTTTAGTTCAGATGTTCGATCTTCCTGCTCCTAAATTAGAATTTAATACATTGGGCCATATTTACGTGGCGTATGAAAAACAAGACGTCGATGATTTTCCTGTTGGTAAATACATACTATGAAGAGACCAGCATGTACTTAGATTTTTATTATTGCTATAGCTTCATTTACTAGCAAATTGAGGTTTGTGGTGAAAGATTGCGACCCAACAACAGGCAAGCCTGATGAAGAAGGATTTGAGGATGAGTACCAGGTTGAGGATATAGATCTTTTAGTGAATGACTATATACGCCCATCATATATTTCCAATTTTGAAGAAGAATTTGACAAATTGGAAGGAGAAGCAATAGAGTTTTTGGCTCTTGATCTAGAAAGAGCCCCTAATCTACAACTGGCATGTACATCAATTATAAACTTGTTTGGGTTACAACCGTTACAAGACAGCTCTTTGCCTCGTAACCCCAATATTCACACATTGATCATGTCTGGTACATTCTTAACGGGAGAAAAGATCTTGGCGAGATGCCGTATGACGTTCGATCCTGCCTCCGGTGTTGCTTTCGAAGTGTCGGTTCGTAGCGAGAATATTGACATCCCCCAGGTTGTACTTTCTGCTATTGTTTAAATTTTTAATTAAAAAAGCATTTTTCAGTTGTGAGCATTTTTTTTTATTATTAAATTATTTGTAGAAAGGGACGAGTTCTATAAAGCAAAATTTACAAAACTTTGCAGATTTGTCAGGACAAACCAAAGGTTGATCTGACATACATACAAAACAGAAAACACCTATAATCATGATACAACTTTAGAAAATCTACACACTTTCATAAAATTTTGAACTAACCTCCACAGGTACGACAATGGTTTTTCCTTTCTATATAGTGATCCATAAATCAGCTTTCTATACACTTTGTCTTTTTTTAACTTACCTAAAACAGAAAAGAGTTTTCTGCACGACATGCAGTCTTTGTATCTATCTTCTCTCAAAAAATGAAAAGTGTCAGTTGTGTCAGGCAAAACAAAAGAATAAACTTGTCCAGATCTATTTCCAGTAAACAGAGTCTTTTTAGAAGTAGAAACAGCAAGATCTACAATATCTGAGGTATCCAAGCTTCCATTAATACGATTTTTATGCGCAATCTGATGTGCCAAAGAGAGAACCCATTTTTTCTGGTCACTTTTTGGATCTGTTTCAATTTGCTTCATCCAAAACTTGATTATTCCGTTGCGATGACCAGTGATAATTAGCTCTTGGTCACTCCATTCGGTCAATTTTTGCTAGAAAAAGGTTTTTAGCTATTTTTTTTTAAATATCGCATTTACTTACTTCATAAAATATACACGAAAGAATAGACTCTGAGCTAGGACATGCTGCTTTAGTCATATATAGGTCGCCATTGATAGTCCAAACACGGATTGTATGCGCAGAACAGGTAACTATATCACCCTAAATCAGCCAATTTAGTTTCCTTAACAAAGTGACGTTTTTGTTTGCTACAACTAGCTATCTTACTGTAATGTCGTTGATAGATATATGATTAACTTTTGCTTCATGTCCTCGGAGAGACTGGACATATTTCTTAGTTCTTAAGTCCCAAATAATCGCGGTTTTATCCTATATCAAGGTTATTCGCAAGTTATTCATTACATAAAGTTTGATTCGCATTTCACCTCTGAACCAGTTACAATTACTCCGTATGATCGAGATGCAACAATAGTTGTTACTACATCTGTATGCCCTCTCAAGCAATCAGATAACGTGAAGTCAGTAACATTTTGGCTTTTGGTCTTCCATATACACACAACCTAATATCAACTGTTATAAAGACATCACAATACAGAGACAGCAAATTTTAACTTACACCATCAGTCCCGCCTGTTATTAATGTACTAGAATCCGTGAAATACGCAGTACTTATAAATCCTACATGCATATTTTCAAACACTTTCAGTACCTAAATTAAGCTACAGTCAAATACATGCCAACGATTTACACGTTTAATTCATACCTGTCCATTATCAGTAGAATATAATCTAAGGCTATTATCACTAAATCCCCATTCAATGTAACGTGATCCATTGGGAGGAACTAATATCTGCTGACAATAAGTTACCCCAAGTTTCTCAGTATAGAGACCAATACCCTTCACTTGTCGTTTTATATCTATAAAAAAAAGTCGTCAAGAATTTTTTTGAGGTCAAGCTTTTTTTTTTTACCTCTTAAGGGTGCCACAGATTGAACTAGCTTTTCAAGATGATCTTGAAAGATGTAATATCCCAAAGATATAGGGTCATTGATAGAAGGAGCTCTAGAAGAATGAGGTTTTTTAAAAAGCTGACAGGGTGTTTGACCAAAATTGTTAATCATCCCAATAGTCGCAGTTTTCTCTACAATATCTGTCATGGAATCCAGATCTAGAACAGCATCACTAAATAAAGGCTCTCTTTTTAGTACGTTGGATCTCACTTACTAACAGCTCCTTCGTATGAAACATGATGGAATACATTCAAAGATTCAACTGCGGCCGCGCCTTGTTGTTTGAATCCAAATATCAAGTCTATCCAGTGATGCAAATTCTCTGAAACATAATCGCTTTCGAGCGCCTAAATAAAACGAAGATAAGCCTTCTTTTATAAGCACATGTTTTTCTTATATACCTCACGATGCTTTTGAATAAATATCTTTGGATCATTATGAGCCCAAGGAGGCAGAACAACGGAATCAATTGATTCACCGGATCCTTGCTTAACACCGAAATTAAGCTTGTTGACATTTATCAAAAACTCTGGCAAGTAAAAGAATTCGGGTATAAGCTCTCGTACGTCGCTCATATTTTTTTTTGAAGCAGAGTCCCAAGCTCTACCGATGGAATCAAATAAACGGTCTGCGTGGTCAAACCTACCACCTTGCAATTTGAGGTGATGTTGAGTGAAGGGCTCCAAACGGATCAAAAAAGAACAGACAATCATTGCAGAAGAGTAATGTGTACCGTAATGGAAAGCAGGCGTCAAATCGTCCGTTTCTCCCCATTGCCTATATCTGTCTTCAAATTCTAATCTTCTCTCTTCTGTTTGAGCTCCCATAGGTTTTGTCAAGTCCCTAAAGGTTTTTGGGTTTGTAAAGTCAAGTTCGTTGCTTGTATAGTCTGCAAGGATCCAGGGGAATACTGGGTATTGTGTTATATCATTATACGATCGGCCAGCAATTGCGTTTAGATACATGAGATACTGAAAGTTGCTTATTTCTCTACGCTCCCATCTTTGTACTAAATCATTCAAAGTAGAAGTGCCAAACAAGCTTGATAATCTGAATGTGTTGCTCAAACTAGGTGTGTTGTCTATGTCGGTGCGGAAAATGGTGCCACTTGATTCCTCACGCGTTTCAACTCGGGACACTAGCTTAGAATAAAGTTCATCTCTATCAGAAAGAGCTGTTGTAATCAAAGCATTCTGACCATCTTTGAAGAACACTTCCAAAGCGACGTTTCTGAACAAGAACCGACGCTTAAATACATCACGAAGGTCAGCAGCAGCCCACTTTCTACACGTGTGTCCACTCAATGTATTCTCTGATTGTTCTGCTTCTATTCCTGCTGCCCTTTCAACCAAAAGTAGGTACTGATCGCGTTCTTCCTTAGGAACATCCCATATCTCAACAACCTCACCATCACTTCTTTGAAAAAAGTTATCAATGAGATATATGTTGTTTTTGCAAAGTAAAAGAAGTCCTTCGCATGCGTCCAATCCGGAAATCTGACTGATATTGTACACATCTGTAACCATATCTCCCTGATCAAGCAATCGCAATACCTTTCGGGTTTTGTCTTCTTCATATGAAAGCGTTTCTCCCTCTTCTTGGCTGTTTGATAAAGTGTTCTCCATAAGGCCGTCCTCTTCTTGTGATTCTTTTCTTGGATTAATGCTGGATTCACTTATTACTTTTTGTTTTGATAAAGATTTTTCTGAGTTTGTTATATGAGAATGTGAGGCTTGCTTGGGTCGATAGAACTGATGGTTGACGTTTGGGATGCATTGCAATCTTTTTCTCATTCTGTTTGGACCCTCTGTATTATCCAGTCTCCAGTTGATATTCTCGGCTTTTTCTGGCCCCCAAATAGCTCTTTCGCGTGACAGATCTTCAGAAAGTCGAATCCATTCACTCTGTGTAAAACTTTCGTGACCATCGAAATCTTGGAGTGATTTCATAAATCGATTCACTTCTACTTCTTGTATTTCGAGAGCCCAGGAGAGAGTTTTAGACATATAGTCATTCAACACTTCCCGTTCGTAAGATTCACGCTTCTGGACCCGCCTAAGCTTGTTGATACGCTTTATGATATAATTTTTTAGCATTTCTTTGCTTTGTTTGTGCTCTTTTATAATGAACTGCTCCCATGACTTGCACACATATTCATTAAATAATATATTCAATTCTACTTTTCTTGAGTCCAACCAAGTGTAAAAAGATCTCGTATCCATTTCTGGTAATTGCTTGAAGCCATCACTCAAATCGTCACATTCGAGACCCTTAATACGGATAAAGAGCATTGTGGTGACTTTCTCGGACTTTTGTAAGATCAGTAACTTCCACATGTTTGTGGCTGCGTCTTTGACTTTATCATCACTCGATTGTAAATAATTGTATAAGCAATAGCAAAAGCATTTTAAGAACTCTATGTCGGTGTTTTTCTCACTCAAGATAACCTTCTGATGATGAATACAGTAGTTGAGGAAGGCTGTGATTTTGACGGTTTTTTCATTATGTTCCAAGGCAGACATTTGGGTCAAGATCATTCTATTAAGAGATTGATAAAAACTGATGATTGAGCTGTTATTGGCACTATAGCGATTATTATGCTCTCCAGAATGTAGATATTCCAGAAGAGTAGTCAGAAGGTTGTATGTTTGCTCAATCCCACCATCTTTGAAGCGACCCTGAATTACTGCATCAGCTGCGATCTGCACAAACTTTGCCATGTTGCCAACAATACGCTGATCATACAACAACATTTCGTCTAGCTGAAATCCGTTCTTCACGTTCTGAGATATATGTGTCATCAAATAGCTTTCAAAGTAGAGCTGTTGATCATGTGTACTCGGTGGGAAGGCGTTCATTACCAAAGATAGTCCATTCAAAGTTTTGTCTTGGGAGTCGAAAATGGACTGAACACAGAACTTCACAATAAAGTCTAAAAGCGGATCACTCATGGGTTCTTGAATGGACTTTATACTTGGCAAATAATTGTTTTGGCTCCAGGAAGCAGTTTGTAAGTTAGACACGAAGCCTTGTGTACGTCTAGAGACATGGGGCGAAGTTTTTGTCATCAAAGCAGACACGCCGCCTCTTTTGATAATGCTTCCAGAAGACACGTTTTCAATCGGGATGGAATCATCAGTACCTGTAATGCCAAGTCTCTCAGAAAAAGAGGATCCATCAATTGGAGATGGTACATTGGAGGTTAAGGTGTTTTGATAGTTATCCACATTAGCGAGCATCGTAGTTTTCGAGTCTAATTCGTCTTCAATCAACATCTTGTTTGCTTGGCATACATTTAAGAATAACACTTGAACGAAACGATCCAAAACATCTTGCTTATTACATACTTCTTTAAAAAAAGGCTTTTTGTCATATAATTCATCAAACAACTGTATAAATCCATCTAAAGTTTGCTTTATATCGCTCCTGGATACATCTTTGCTGTCATTGATCTTTGAAGCTTGCAATGTTATACTGTTGCTTCTCTTGCGAATAGGGTCGCCAAGTATAGGTGGGAATGTTGAAAGCTTTGGAAGCCCAATGAATTTTCTGGCTTCGTCCCATTGTGCTGCGATAATAAGTAGTATTTCAGGAATCACTATTTTGCTATTCTTGTTGATCTGGAGGCACTTGCGCAAGTTGTTGATACCAGAATAGCTCTGAATAGGGTAATTTGCGATATCAACACCCATGATCATCAATATCAAAGTTTCTTGAAGCTGAGGAAGATTCCAGTAAGCTAACAACAGTTTGCGTAAGATTAGAAAGCCTTCAGAAGTGATTTTAAGCTTGTTCACGTAATTTGCTCCTTGGGAGACACACAATCGGGCTAAAATACGACTAGCTAACAGTACCAGGAACGGGTCATTATTTGGTATAAAGAACAAGAGCGGCCACTTGTTTGTGATTGTACTTGCAAATCTGTTGATGTATTCTGGCCCAATCGATTTATCGCACAAAATATCGTGGAGCATCTCCATAACTATGTGGCACATTTGTGCATTTCGTGAAGTACTCCTGGCTTTCCTGGCGTCCAAAATTATATCTGTAGAGTTATGCGTCTCTTCATCTAATGTTGAAGAACTAGATGCTGACTGTATACTGTCTGAGCGTTGACGAAAAGGGTTACTGACCCCGGTTGTGACTAAAACACAAATATATGTGTTAAACAAAGATATTTCCATTATACTTGAAGCTACCTTGAGGAACAGTAGAGGCTAAAAACGTAGCCACAGCTCTAATTCCTTCTATATCCCAATTGCTTAACATCACAGCTTTTAAAGCATCTAAAGCTAAAGCAGCAAGCTCTTTTGAGTATGTATTCATGCGAAATGCCAGGAGAAATTTCTTCGCAATATCTATTTACAAAATGCTTCCATTAGTCCTTTCTATTATTAACTTAAATATTGCAATACATACGGATTTCTGGCAGTTGTCTAATATTAAAGCTTCTCAGTTTACTGGTATTCAGAAATAAGACAAACTGTCCCAAATGAGCCTTTTGCACCTCCAGGCATGTCTTTTTCCAGACTTCAAAGTTTAGAACAACATATCGATACGCCAAAGGATTGTTGATAACAGAATCTCTATGTATAAAATAAATCAGTTGTCTTTCTTTTGGGGGGGATATTTGGCTTAAAAACATCTACCCTGGGTTTTGTGTATTTTTCCCAATAAAAACGAGTAGGAGATCAAACAACTCTAATGTAATAAGATCACGCTTTTGCTTTAAAATGAATGCAAGTATTTCATATCCGTGGCATCTTTCCATATCTACAGAATTACGCCATGAATAGCGGATAATCTCGAGCAAAAAAGAAGTCGCCTTGCACAACATCTTTGTAGTCTAACATAATTGTGAAAAATTTCAATTGGCTTTCCAAAGAGAGTCCAAAAACGTTTAAAACAACTCTTACCTGCGCTTTTTCTATCAGCTTCAAAGCGACCAAGCACCCGCCAATCTTCCAAACAGATTCATCCAAGTTAAGCGTAAGAGCAGCTGTTGGTTCACCGACAAAGCAACACATATCTCTAATTCTGGAAACTGCTGTATCTATTTTGGATATAGCCGAGTTTAAGATTATTCGATTGTTACTTTCAGCTACTATTGCCTGGTAAGTAGCTGTGCTTACTCCCGTAGATGTCAATCCTATATGGGCTCCTTCGGACAATGCGTTGCCCGCAAAGAATCCAAATGTAATTTTGTTTTCTGGAATTGTCTGAAAAATAGATCCTCCAACAATACCAGCCAATAACTGTTCATCACTACTACTGTTACGCAGACCATTGGATATCTCTCGAAGGTCCAGATAAAGGGTAGTCGCGGCTTCATGTGTTTGAAATTGTCGAAGGGAATCTTGAAACAAAGAATTATACCGTGGCCCAAGGCTAAAACACAGTTTGATTGTCTCTCTTTCAAGAACATCTTGTATAAGAATGGCAGACCCAAGGTTCCATATCAAATGCTGCTTTTCTCTGCCAATTACTTGCGATGATCTGCAGCCAATAGTGGCTTTGAGAGGGAAAGATGATGTTTGTTGTGGAATGTATGGGCATGATATTTTCTCATTAAAAGCGCCATTGACATACATACTGATCGAGCTCAATCTGGACGATAATCGCGATTTGTTATGAACAAGTGCAAGATGATACCAACGCCCAACTTGAAATTCAAACTGTTTAAAAACAACAGGCTGTTTGGAGTAAGCAGACTGAATGAGTAATGATTTCGATTCAGCATCGATAAAGACTCTAAATATCTGCTGTTGGTCATCCCAAATGTTAAAAAGAGGCAAGCTAGATGAGTCATCCTGGTATTCAATATGTAGCCAAAATAAAAGCGTGTATCCTGGGTTGGGAGGTGGGAAATTAACAAGCTGGGGTATATCGAGGTATGCATCAGGGCTGCTAAACTGAATAAAGCGTGGCCATTGACTACTTGTGGTTCCCTGTAGCACTAAGTCCAAAAGGGTTTCGTTTGAGTCGTCTTCAGCATCAATGTTTAGCTTTTTAAATATATAGTGAAGCTCTCTAGAGTTGATACCCATATTCATCAGATGCTTAATGGTGTTGATTAATATATCGTCATTATTGTTTGCGGGTTCATCAAATACACTCTGATATAATGATAATAATACTCCATTCTCGTTTAGCTTCATTTGATTTCCTCTGTTTCCTTGCGATAAAATGAGTAAAGCATATAAAATCTTCCGAGATAGTTGTGTGTTATCTGCAGTTGTGCTTTGAAGATGAAGAATAATGGGTATGATTTCTGGATTTGCAATGAATATAGTGAAACCACCCAGAGTTGTTTCAATATGTTTAAAATTGTCCATTTCCAAAACTGAATGTTCACTGTCTTGATCGTTGGAATTAGCTGATGCTGATACAAATAAGTCTAACGCTGCTTCGTTTTCTATTGCAAAACAAAATAAGATGCCAAGTACACGCTCTGCCACGCGTTTTTGAGATATTCCAGCTGTTAAAATAAGGGCATTCTCCACTGTCTCATAGCCTACATCTTTTGCGAAATGTTGTTTGTTGACTTTATGTTGGTGCATTGAATCAGCTAAGATAGAGAAGATAGTTTGTAATACTAAAATAGTCTTTTCCTGGTTGGTTTCTTTATTCATGTTTAAGTGGTGGCTGTGTTGCTGTGATTCCTTAAAAGCTCCTTCTAACGCAACTATCATCGACACTAAGGTTATAAAACCGCCTTCTTGTCGAAATGCATCACGGCTTGACTTGTCCAGTTTTAGTAACTTTCTGATTGTATATAGTGTTTCTAGGCGAAGGTCAAGATCGTCGCGAGGCATGCACTGAATTGACTCTAGAATCTCGCTAAACATGTTTTACGCTTTTAATGTAAACGTGCAAAGTCTGATGTCAAAAAAAAAAAGAAAGAAGTCCTGTTAATTTAAATACCTGTATTTGAAAATTTAAGGAACCTCCAAGTACAGCAATAACGATTCGAACCATAGACAATTGGTCTGTTTTAATAAGAGCATTAATAGAGGAAAGAACTTGTTTTAAATAGTTCTTTTTTTTTTTTTTTATTATGAACTTTATTGATTTAACTTAAGTTGTGTACAAAATAAGGGGCCTCTTTTTCAAGAAACTTGATAGCTCGTTGTCTTATGTTCAGCGTCGGCTTGAATTTGAAGAAAAAGTCTGAGCCAAGGATTAGGTCTACTTTGCCATTATATATCAATGGTAAGACGTGTGTTGTTAATACAGATTGGATATTAGGATCAACTGGGTGCACAATAGGCAAATTTACAAAGCCAAGAGAGTCTATCATTCCAAATTCGGTATTTATGCAATAACTGTCTGAAGTTACAACAGGAAGCCCCAAATTTCTAGCACAATCTAAAGAGATAGCAGAGCATCCCCATGATAACTTAGACAGTAGACCCTTGACATTTTTTCCATTCACATTAAGATTCAAAAACATCAGATTAACGTCTTTGTAGCATTCTGGCACCTTATAACAGACACTGGTTCCTGTATGATCTTCGGTATTCCCCTTGTTAAATTCCTTGCTGGTTTTTTTTGGAGATTTTTTGGGTGTATTGATTTGTTGTTTTGGTATATCTTCAATCGCTTGCACATTTCTTTCGCCTTGTGTTGGCTCTATGGAGGCTTTCTTTTTTTCTGATTTTGGCGCTTCTTTTTTTACTTCTTGTTTAGGTTTTTCAGTCTTTTCTACCTCCTTCTCTTCTATCTTTTTTACTGGTTTCGCTTCCTTTTCTATTATCTTCTCTTTATCTTTGGCTTTCTCCAATTCTCTCTCCTTTCCCTTTTCTTTTTCACGTGATTTGTCCTTTGTCTTATCTTTCCTTTCAATATTGACTATGGGCGTTGGCGCTATTGTTGGTGACAATGTCGGTTTTTTGGCAGTTGAAATGCTCAAAGTTGGAGAAATCAAATGTTGGATCGAATTTTCTCTGGGATGTCGCTCAACGTCAGGACTCGTCTCTGAAGCAAAATATCCAGATCGCAAAATGTCAATGGAATCTTGCGAAGTAAACAGCTGACTTGAATCATTTCTTTCGCTCCCTAACAATGCGGATAATCTGATGCAATGATAGGAAGCTACATCGGCTGCATCCTCCCAATTTTTAAAGGAATATTCCACAGGCTCGACCAGTCGCTTCCAGCGCGGGTGTAAGTTCGCGACAAAAAGGACAATAAGCTCTCTGTCGAGTAATTTACAATTTAACTGTTTTACTTTTGTTTCAAATTCTTTAATGTAACGCTCCAATTGCTTTGATAGTTTTGTTTGTTCTAATTGCACAGGAGTGTACTTTATTTTGGGTTTATTTTCTTGTATTTCTTTAGTGTTTTCAGTTTTTGTTTTGTTGTTCTTTCTGCGCCTAGTCATTTTGTGAAGGGTAAACAAACAAAGAAAAAAAAAAAAAAAAAAAAAAAAACGGGAAAAGGA
>JNDS01003361.1:0-14013 GCA_000697035.1 Rhizopus stolonifer B9770
TTTTTTCATTCTTTTTCTTTTTCTTTTCTTTTCTTTAATATAAAAATAGTTCAATATGTTACTTATAACAGGTGCCGATCAATGGATAGGATATGCTGTCGCATCTCATCTTGCTCAATTCAAAAATCTTCGACCTCATATCAGACTACTTTGCGAGACAAAGTCAAGATGCCACGGATTTTCTAAGGTTGGCATGGATGTCCATCAAATTGATTATAGCCATCCTCATCAACTCTCAATGGCCTTGCGTGGTGTGGATCATATCATTTTAGCTGTAGGCAACGAAGCAAACCGTGCTGATCATGCCAAACGTCTATGCACTGTGGCTTCTTATTCCGGCGTGAAAAGTATTATCTGCTTATCTCACATTGGTGCTGTCTCTCGAACGCATGCCTCTTTACAAGAATACCATGAAATCGAACAAGATGTGATACAATCCTCTTGTCAATATACAATTCTTAGGTGAGACAACACTTGATTGACACACGAACCAACATTTTTTTTTTTTTTTTTTTTTTTTTCTAGATTGGATTTTGTTCAACAATACTTTCACTTATGGGCAACGAATGCTGAAAAGACCAGGAAGTTGATGTTACCATTGTCAGAAAATGTAGATATTTGCCCTATTGATATCATGGATGTATGTAATGTGATTGAAAGCTTGATATTAGATCAGCAAAAGGAATTGGTGGAGCAAATGAACTCTAGCCACGATGGTCAGGTGTATATCTTGTCTGGTCCCGAGTCTTTGAACGGAAAACAAATGGCACAGATGATGGCAGAGGCTACGGGTTATCAAAATTACAAGTACAATCAGGCTCGTCCGATGGATATCTCTTATTATCTCGAAAACTTGGGTATGGATATCTGGTTTGATGCTCGCTTAAAACAAGAAATGTCAAAGATATATCAAGAAAGCTTTACAAACCAGGATTACAGGCAAAAAGCATACGCCATTCCTTCACGTAAGTCTATATTTCTCTTCTTTTTTTTAAAAAAACTTTTTACTCATAATTCTACAGAAAAACACGTACAAACCATGCTTGACTATTTCGACTGGGTTCAAAAGACTTCGAGCAGTGTGTGTGTGCCCCATGCAACAATGATTACAAATATTCCGTGCACACCCATACAATCCTTCTTTAAAGAAAATGCCAATACTTTCAAGCCTAGAGTATAAAAAAAAAATGAACCTTATTTCATCCCTATTCGGTTTTCCTTCCTCAAAAAAATAAAATAAAATATTTGTTCATCATGCATTTGTTGATTTTAAAATTCAATTCTTGAGTCTCTTCGTCATTCATTTTTTGAGCCAATAAGAAATTCGTTCTGGGTTTTTATCTGTGACAAAAAAAAAAAAAAAAAAAAAAAAAATATCTTTGAAGCGCAAAATTTGTCCCAAACAGCCTTTCAATAAGGTTCATGTACAGTAATGATTTTTCAGTGTTTTTGGTTATTAGCTGATCATCATTTAAGATGCAGGCATTAATTCGTAGATTTATGCTTTGATGATGATGTATTAGTTTATGGAGAATATAATATTTCTTAAACTCTAGTGAGCAAAGTTCGTCTTTCCGTCTTGTAACCATGATAGAATCAATTATTCTTGTCAGTAATCGTCCAAAGCGAAAAAACCCCTTAATTATTCAAATATATGATCGATAATACTGTTTAAATTCTCATTGATGCTGAGACATCCTTTTTTGTAACTGGAAGCTTACTACGATAGTAACTTAATGATTTCGTATTCATCATGTTTATGCAGCTTAATTAAATAGGTTCTTTCAGTTCTATGTTTATCTCGTTAGTTGTTCGACAGTTAGGGAAATCTTGGGTTATCAAATTAATGAATATTTGATACTGTTTTTTTTTTTTTTTAAAAAAAAAATCCAACAACTTCATTCCCAATGCCTTTGTAATTTTAAATCGTTTGACGTTAGAGTCTTTACTGAGATTTCTTTGATCTGCTCTTCGTATTTGTTGAAAAGTGCTAGGCCTCGGTTCGAAAGTTTTTCTTTAAGAGAGAAAGTATATATATATGTCGTATATGTCTTTCTTGTAGGATGCAATTATGTTTTAAAAAGAAATATGGCAACCTTTTAATAAAGAATAAGCTCTGTGGCCCATTTGTCGAAAACGAACAAACCAAAAAATCTTGAACGTTGAAATTACTAGCGGAGAATTTAATTTTATTTTGACGTCATCTGTGAGTATGGAAATGCTCCTTTTGAGATTAGTGAACCTCTTAATTTAAACATTCTTTTTTTCCCTCCCTCCATGACATCACACAAAATTGAACTGACAAGAGAAATATTCAGTACATTAAAAGTTTCAAAGTCATTTGAAGACTTCAATGCACCCATATCTTCTATTTCATTTAACGAAACTGGCGAAAGTTTTTTGACGACAGCTCAAGACGATAGTTTAAAAACTTTTAATTGCGTGGAAGGAACGTAAGTTTTATTTATTTATTTTTATTTTATTTTTTTTTTTTTGGAGGAGAAACAACTTAACTATTTATCAGATCACAAGCTACTATTTTTTCTAAAAAATACGGCACCACTTTAGCAAGATATACACACCATAGAAACAATGTGATCTATGCATCTACCAAAGAAGATGGTAGGAGGAGTGATCAGCCTTTTTTTTTTTTTTTTTTTTTTTTAAGGGGGGGAACACTTATTTTTTTTTCTTTGCAGATACTATAAGATATCTTTCTTTATATGACAACAAATATATTCGTTATTTTCGTGGACATAAGAAAAGGTATTGAGTCTACCATGTCGTGTTCTTATATTTTTTTTTTTTTCCTTTGAGAGTGACTGCAATAGAAATGTCACCCATCGATGACAGCTTTTTGACATCTTCCATGGATGAAACGATCCGTTTATGGGATCTACGTTCTTCTACCGGACAAGTAAAGAAAAGAAAAAAAAAAAAAATGGGGGAAAGTCTGACATAGACTAGGGACTTATACATGGACAAGGCAAGACCTTAGCTTCATTTGATGGACAAGGGCTTGTATTTGCAGTAGGTATCGATTGTAATTCTATCAGAATGTACGATTATAGAGAATACACCCGAGGACCCTTTGCGACATGGAAAGTAGAAGATCCTTATTATTCGCCTGGCAGACTACCCGAATGGACCAGCTTAAAATTCACACCAGACGGGAAACACATTGTAGTGACCACTCTGAGCAACATCATCTACGTGCTAGATTCATATACAGGTGCATTGGTACAACGACTCATTGGCCATGCTGGACCAGAGAATGCGGCTTCTTGCGGGGAGGAAGTTAGTGTTTCACCGGATGCTAGATTTGTTATGGCTGGCGGGAGAGATTGTTATCTAAGGTTTTGGGACCTTTATCAGAGAAATGAAATAGATAATTCTCCATTCCTTACGTTAAATACGCCCCATAAATCAGGCATTAGTATTGCTTCATTTGCTCCTTATCATGGTGTCGTAATCACTGGAAGTGATGAATTGGTAAGCTGCAGAAAATTACAATAGAAATTCATTTCTTCAATAGGCAATGTGGCTACCTGAAGCACAACCCCAACCCCAACAACCATTTTAGAGCAAAAGAAAAAAAAAAAAAAACATGCGGAGATTAAGAGCATTATGTATTCAAATGATATCTTTCTATCTTTTTTTTTTTTTTTTTTTTTTTTTTTTTTTTTTTCCTTTTGTAATTTATTTATAAAGTAATATGTCAAGAAAACTTACTATTTGTATTGATCGAGGGGGTACTTTTACGGATTGTATTGGATTTTTGGGTAAACCCGGGGATGAGGAGTATAAAGAGTACGTGGTCAAATTATTGTCCGAAGACCCTTCAAATTATAAAGATGCTCCTACAGAGGGCATAAGAAGAATTGTTGAATTAGCCACCCAAAAGAAACATCCTCGGTCAGAGCCTGTACCTACTGATCATATTGGTAAGCATTTTGTTTCTTCTGCCGTGACTAAGGAATAATAGAAAGTGTACGTATGGGAACTACGGTTGCTACCAACGCATTGTTGGAGAGAAAGGGCGAAAAAAGCGCGTTATTGATCACCAAGGGATTCAAGGATCTTCTGACAATTGGTAAAGGAAAGTTACAAAGAAAGTCTCTAACACACATTAGGCAATCAATCCAGACCAAAGATTTTCGATCTCTCGATTAGTAAGCCAGATGTGCTTTATGACAGAGTGGTTGAAATTAATGAGCGGTAGGATATCATTGGTGACGCAATATATAAACTTATTCCCTATGTAGTATTCAATTGGTAAACTCGGAAGCATCTCAGGACCAAGCTGTGATTTCAAGAGAAGATAATGATATCAAAAAGGGTATTTCTGGAGAATGGATAAAGATTGTTCAAGCACCAAGTAAGTTACCAAAACATTATCTATATTTTACATAGACTAGATTTGGATGTCGTCAAGAAACAGCTAAAAGAATTGTTCGATGAAGGATACCAGAGTATCTCTATTTGTCTTATGCACTCTTATACTTTCCCAAAGCATGAGAGTCAGATTGGCCAATTAGCTGAATCCATCGGATTTTCCCACGTCTCCTTATCAAGCCAAGTGATGCCCATGGTCAAGATCGTACCCCGAGGTACCTCAGCCTCAGCAGATGCTTATTTGACACCCTGTATTCAAAAATACATCCAAGGTTTTGTGAGTGGATTTGATGACGGATTCGAAAAGGGAACCACTCAGTTACAATTTATGCAGAGTGATGGTGGACTTGTTCCCGTCAGCCATTTCTCAGGATTTAAGGCCATTCTTTCAGGACCTGCAGGTGGTGTAGTGGGATATGCATTGACGACTTACAACAAGGTACCGGTGATTGGCTTTGATATGGGTGGAACGAGTACAGATGTGTCTCGCTTTGATGGTCATTTTGAACATGTTTTTGAAACTACGACAGCAGGCGTCACCATCCAAGCGCCTCAGTTGGATATCAATACAGTTGCTGCTGGTGGTGGGTCTATGTTGTTCTTTAAGAATGGTATGTTTGTCGTAGGCCCAGAGGTAAGATGACCAACAAATTGGAAAAAAAAAGGGGGGCGGCTAACCAAACAAAACAAAAAAAAAAGAGGGCTGGTGCTCATCCTGGACCTGCCTGTTACAGGTAATTATTGAAAGCAAAAAGGAAATTCTAAACTCTTGAATAGAAAAGGGGGACCCTTGGCTGTTTCAGATGCCAATTTATTCTTGGGCCGGCTCTTACCCGACTATTTCCCCAAGATATTTGGTCCTAAAGAAGACCAATCATTGGATCGTGAAGTTGTCAAAGCCAAATTCGAAGAACTGGCCAAAGAAATCAACGCGTCCACGGGCGAAAAAAAATCGTTAGATGAAGTAGTCTATGGTTTTATTAAGGTAGCTAATGAGACCATGTGTCGACCAATCCGCGCCTTGACGGAAGCCAAGGGGCACGACACCAGTCATCATACATTAGCCGTCTTTGGTGGTGCAGGTGGACAACATGCCTGTGGCATCGCACGTAACCTGGGAATTAGCAAGATTGTCATGTACAGACACAGCTCAATTCTGTCTGCTTTTGGTCTTGCGCTGGCCGACGTGGTCCACGAAGTACAAGAGCCTTGTGCCGAAAGACTCAATCCGAAATCTTTACCTCAGATACAGAACAGAGTTTACGATCTAAAAAAGGCCTGCAAAAACGAACTTTACAAACAAGGTTTCCGTGAACAAGACATGAGCACTGAGGTTTATTTGAATTTGCGTTACGATGGTACAGACTGTGCTCTCATGACTCTACAATCTGCGGAGAGCGACTGGAACTTTGAAAAAGCCTTTTATGAGACCTATACACAGGAATTCGGATTTTTGCTCAAGGATCGTGAGATTGTGGTTGACGATATTCGTGTACGTGGCATCGGAAAGACAATCCACAGCAAGGATCTGACACCAGACAACGAAATTGAGGAACTCAAGGCAGGCAGTAGGATCAAGTCTGCAGAGAACGTGGATAGCTTCACATCTGTTTATTTTGAACAAGGTGGCAGACAAGACCACGTACCTGTCTATCGTCTGGGTCAATTGGTATCTGGATCGTTAGTGAATGGACCAGCTGTTATTATTGACGCGACTTCGACTGCAGTAATTGAACCCTCTTGCTCAGCCTTGATCACTTCTGGTCACATTACGATTATGGTAGGCAAAGGAGAAAGAAAGAAAGTGACAACAGAATTAGAGCCTATTCAGCTCTCGATCTTTTCTCATCGATTTATGAGTATTGCTGAACAAATGGGCAGAACTTTACAAAAGACAGCAATTTCAACCAATATTAAAGAAAGATTAGGTAAGACATCATAGACTACAGCCATATCTTATATCGTTAGATTTTTCTTGTGCGCTTTTCGGTGCTGATGGCGGGCTGGTTGCCAATGCACCTCATATTCCCGTCCACTTGGGTTCCTTGAGCCATGCTGTCATATACCAACTGAACTATTATAAAGACCAACTTTTTGAGGGTGACGTGATCATGACAAACCATCCTTCAGCTGGTGGTTCACATTTACCAGGTAAAAAGGAATTCTTGAAAGAAAGCCATTGACAATAAATAGATATCACGATTATTACACCTGTTTTCAACCAAGGCAAGATTGTTTTTTTTGTAGCCTCCAGAGGACACCATGCAGACATTGGTGGTATCTCACCTGGATCCATGCCACCACACTCAAAAGAACTTTATCAAGAAGGTGCTGCCATTAAATCTTTTAAGATTGTAGCCAAGGGTCATTTCGACCAAGAGGGTCTTGAAGAACATTTGTGTACCATTCCAGCGTCCTATCCAGGCTGTTCTGGCTCAAGAGCCTTCAAAGACAATATCTCAGGTAAAAAAAAAAAAAAAAAAAAAAAAATCAGAGTTTGTATTCATTTTATATAGACTTGAAGGCACAAATCGCAGCCAATCAAAAGGGTATTACCTTGGTCAAGTCTTTGATTGAAGAATACACGCTCGAGGTTGTCCAGGCTTATATGCTGCATATCCGCCGTAATGCTTCAAACGCCGTCCGAGGTTTACTAAGAAATATTGCCAGAGAACGCTCACAACAAGAGCTGGTTGCTGTCGACCATATGGATGATGGCACACCCATTCATTTAAAAGTCACCATTGATTCTGAAGACGGAACCGCACTCTTTGACTTTGAAGGCACAGGTCCCGAAGTTTACGGAAACACGAATACGCCCGAGAGTGTGTGTCATTCGGCCATTATTTACTCTATCCGATGCCTAGTGAACCAAGATATTCCGCTGAATTCAGGCTGTTTGGAGCCTATCACGATCAAGATACCTGCTCGATCTATCCTGAGTCCATCCGAGAAGAGCGCAGTAGTGGGTGGTAATGTTCTGACGAGTCAGCGTTTGGTCGACGTGGTTCTGAGAGCCTTTGAGGCTTGCGCGGCCAGTCAGGGATGCTGTAATAATCTGACGTTTGGTAAGGGTGGTAAAAATGAAAATGGGGAGACACGCGCAGGATGGGGCTATTATGAAACAATCGCTGGTGGCAGTGGTGCTGGGCCCAGCTGGCATGGCCAAAGCGGTGTGCATACACACATGACAAACACACGTATTACGGATCCTGAGATCCTTGAGCGTCGATATCCAGTTGTTCTTCACACTTTTGCCATTCGTCCGCATTCGGGTGGCTTGGGCCAATATCAAGGTGGTGATGGTGTGATTCGTGAAATTGAGTTCTTGGAGGACGGTATTCAAGTCTCAATTTTATCGGAACGTCGTGTATATCATCCTTATGGTATGAAGGGAGGTCAAGATGCCAAAAAGGGAGTCAACCTGTGGGTTCGTCGTGAAGGAGATGTTGTACGCAAGTTGAATATGACAGGCAAGAATTCTGCACTATTTAAAAGTGGTGATCGTATTGTGATTCAAACACCTGGAGGAGGAGGCTATGGTGCAACAGGAAAATAGCTTTTATTTAAATAAATACTTTTTTTTTTTAATTAAGAGGAACCCAGTCTCTTGGATTCTTCAAAACCTCTTGTAAATCTTCTTCTTTTGATCCTTCCTCTGGTTCTCTCATGTATTCCCATCGAGAAGTAAGAGGCAATGACATCAAGATTGCCTCGATACGGGCGCCAGGTGTTTGAAGACCGAACTTTGTGCCTCTGTCCCAAACAAGGTTGAATTCAACATAGCGACCACGGCGGATTTGCTGCCATTCTTTCATTTCTGTTGTGAATTTCATGTTCATTCTCTTTTTCATAATAGGAATATAAGACGATGTGAATCGGTTGCCCATTTCCTTGATAAAGCTAAACAATTCATCGGCTGGTTTATCATCTAAATCATCAAAAAAGACACCTCCTACACCGCGAGCTTCTCCACGATGCTTAATAAAGAAGTACTTGTCACACCATTGCTTGAATTGGCCATAGTATTTCTTGTCAAATTTATCACATCCGTCCTTGAGTACTTGGTGAAAGTGAATGGCATCTTCCTCGTAAAGATAAGCCGGTGTCAAATCAGATCCTCCACCAAACCACCACATTTTGGGTGTACCATCAGGGTTTTCAATTTCAAAATAACGGTAGTTCAAGTGCACAGTGGGTGCATTGGGGTTATGTGGGTGAATAACAAGTGAAATACCTGCTGCAAAAAAGGGCACGGGTCCATCAGCCGAGATATCCTTTCCACGATCATGTCTCATCTGTTCTACGGCTGCCTTGGGTAGTTCACCGTAAACAATTGAAATGCCTACACCGGCTTTTTCAAACACATTACCGTCCTGAAGAACACAGGTGATACCTTCTCCGCCTTCAGGTCTTTCCCAGGCTGTTCTCGTAAATTGCTTTCCATCCAATTGTTCAATCTCAGATACGATACGGTTCTGAAGGCCCTTGATAAAGGCCTCCATACGCAAACGCATAGGGTCCTTGTCTGTGATAGGTCCTTCGGCTCTCTAAAGATGTTATGGTCCCCCCTTCTGTTTTCTAGAAACTTACGCGTTGTTTATCCTCGGCTACAGCATCACAATAAACCTAATAGACAAAAAAAAAATGAGTACTGGACATTATGTCTCTGCTTACTTTATTTGATCCAAAAACACCAAGACCAAGAGTGGCTACAGTGGCAATAGCTGCTTTGCTTCTCCAGCTGCTGTTGCTTAAGACGGTTCTTGTAGTCGAATAAAAACGTTGTTTATGGGCTCTATGTTCTAATGATTTAAAAAAAAAGAACACAAGAATGCTTTTGTTGATGTGACATACAACAATGTAGGTGTTTTGAATGATCGAACTGCTTGAGCTTTATTAAAAAAAATTAATCTCGACGCCTACCCTTTGATTTTTTATTTTTCTAACCTATTTTTTTACTGCTTCCACTTCTAAGCATGTTAAAGAGAGTGAGGGGACAAAGATAAAGAGTATGTGACAACCCCCCTGTGGGATAGAAATATTTTCTCTTCCACAACTCAGAACAAAGTTAAAAGTCACCGTTGTCTACATTTTTTTTTTTTTTCCCTTTCACTTTTTTTTTTTTTTTTTTTTTTTAATTGTGTCGTGAAATGACAATGCCTTACGAGGAGCCTGATGCTATGGAATTTGAGTACACTCATCCTCAAACTCACTTTAACACAAATTCCTTCTTGAGTTCTCAACCATGTTTTCAAAAACAAAGCCCTTTTATATCAGCACAACTTTTTTCAAAATCTATGTTTGACACGCAAGAAACCACCGATTCTGTTTGTAGTCTGTTGGATACATTTAACCTTTCCGAAAAAGAAGAGCTCAAGCCAGAGCTCAAGACAGTACCAAAGGTAAATATATATATATATATATATATGCAATTAGAAATGATTCTTAGCATTTTATTTATAGAACAATCCACCCAAAAGCCCACCACCTATTACAAAAGAAGTATCTGTCGAACCCACTGTGACGCCTACTTCTGTTCACCATCAACACGCATACAACCATCATACGCCTACTTTCATTTATAACCAAGCCCCCATACCAACCATAGACCCCTTAGCAGAAAGACATAGCACACTTTATTACATTATGGGTCTGATCAAGATTGGATTTACCAGCATTACTTTCTCATTCATATTATACCTCTTTTTCGAATTCGTTCAGTTTGTTCGTCAGGACGTGGCTGCCAAAATTATCGAATACGAATCAAACGAATTCAACGGACAGATTTTCTGTCAACGAGAGTATGAAGTCAACCAATGTGCACACAATACCAGACTACCCGCACTTGCAGGCTTATGTCAAGATTTGGAAAATTGTATGTTTCGTCCATTTTCGACAAGTAAATCAAGAGTGTTAGCAGAGACATTAGCAGAAATAGCGAATGGATTTTCTGACAACATTACTTTAAAGACAACTGTAAGCAAAAGAAGAAGAATAAAATTGAACGTGTATTAATTATATTTGTATAGTGCTTGAGTGTGATTATTTTGGTTGGTTTGATATGGTCTATTACCAGTGTATTAACAAGACCAAAAGAAAAGACACAGGATATACAGAGAATTCAAGAAAAGATAGAAAATAAAGGAAACAGACTTTTATTAGAATAAAGAGAGAGAGAAAAAGCTATTCTTTGGTATTTTTTGGAACTTTGTTGCTTCCGATAGTAAACATTAATACACTTCCAATCACGAGAACGGAACCCATTCCTTTGTATGTCGTAAAACCTTATAAAGAATATGAATATCAAGTCTTTAGATAATAAGCTTACATTGTGCTGCATCTGATTTGCAATAGAGCGCGTTACTGATTAAATAAATACATACAGCTCTTAATCCCTGCAAGATACCAGTGGCGACCTATAAATATAAAGTCAATTAGATAGAGTTTCAATTTGGTACACTTACGCTTCCTGTTCTTTCTATCAGTTCGTAATAATTCCAAGCATGTAAGGCGTTGGATATAATAACCAATAAATACATTTGGGTAACTGAGACAAATGTGGTTTCTGGTAAAATATTGACCATTGAATCCCATCTGGGTAAAGTATATACACCGATCCAAACAATTGAAATGATAACATTGTATATTCCTGAATAAAAGCACACTCTAGCTGGAAGTGGTGGAGGGTTGTGTTTTGACATGATATAATCTGAATAAACGTATAGACAAGCTAAACATAAGTATCTGTCTTCCCTTTAACTCTTTCTTACAATAGAAAAATGTGCCAACCATAGTCATTACTGTGCCAAACATAAGCGTTCCTCCTACAACTGAATTCAAAGATTTAGGATAAATCGTGATTAAATAAACTTACCTCCTTCTTTTTTATTCATAGAGTCTAAAGAACTAAAAGCTAAGCCAGCACTTGTACCAAAGATAGCGACCCATTGGATAGTGGCTAACTTTCTATTCATAAGTAGGAATGTAAGTATAGCACACCATATCACCACACTACTATAAATCACTTGGTACATCTATCCCTTCTTTAATATTTTTGTGTGTCGATCAATTTCTTACCCCACTCCCAATAATTGAAAATCCCAAGGTTACACAGAAATTAGCAAACACGTCTAAAACTGCCAACTTCATCACAGATGTATGTTCAATGGGACCTTCTTGAAAGCCACTTTCTTTATCCTCTTCTGTATTTACAAATGACTTTTTATAAAGATTAGCAACTATATTTGAATTTGGGGAGCTACCATTTGAATGGTGTCATTCTCTTCTTGTGGAATTCTTTTGTAATTCTTTTCTTTGTTCTTTTTTAAAGTGGGTATAAGTAAGCCAACCAAGACCATTCCAACATATTGGGCTAGTTGTGTTAAATAACTGTCACCGGCTATAAGTTACAATGTTAATCAACAGTTTAATCTCTCTTTTTATTATATTTACTTGCAGCGCCGTGATAAAAAATCCACTGAGTACCAAGAGTGGTAGCTAAACCTGTCAATAAAAACATAACTTGGTGAAATAATGTATACAGACTATCTCCCGTGAGCAGATTCCTTTTTACAAGAGTCATTAGAGAATAGACCGAGAAAAAAAAAGTAGAAGGGCTGAGAAAAGAAAAAAAAAAGGGGGGGGAGAATACTTTCTTTCATAAGATCAGATAAATGGGATTTTTTACCAAGATTAATACAGTCAAACCTATGGAAATTGGCGTTTTCACAAAATGATTGGTCCAAAGACAAAAATAATGTCGGCAATTGAAAAAATAAATGTCACAAACTCAATTATTTTTGTCATTTTGGCCAAGATTATTTGTCCATGCCAGCTAATTAAATTTGGCGCTTAAGTTGATCATAGATATTTGTCGTTTTAAAAATAATCATTTATTTAAAATGCGACATTGATTTTGGAAATACTGTATGCATATATACTTTTTCCTATTCCAAAGAGTGCCATAAATATTATCTCGCCTGCTACACACATGCTATGTTATTTTTAATATAGAACATAGAATGCGATTTAATACATTCACTATAAGAAATCCAAATATATATATACAGCCCGTATTTAGAGAGAGAATTATATTTTATAGTAGATGATGCGACTATATTTGCTTAAAGAGAATGCTCAATAAGTAAAAACAAAAAAGGGAAAAAAATATACAGCGTTTTGGTCAATAATAAATAATGTATACAAATATACAACACAATTCATTCGAAAATATCCGTATTTTCAAAATGATAGCGAACCGTATCCTTATCCAGGAAGTTGTTCTCTTGACGTAACTTTTTCAACACATCCTTTTGATTGTCATATTCATTCTAAAAAACAGAATAAAATAAATAAGTAAAAATACTAATGATTTTACAAAGTTAAAGACATTTACCTGCAGCGTAGCCAACAACTCAAAGACTGAGATCATATTTGCCCTTGCATCCCAAGTTACAGGGATGGTTGCACTTCTTAATTCAATAACTTGCCATTTCGTTGTACTAAAGAGACTGCATTTTGTCAAGGTAATTTTGTCGCAGATACACTGAATTCCATAAGATGCTAAATTTTAAGCGGTTTCAAACGAAGCATTCTGGTACTTCAGGATTTCATTACGTAAGGAGTTGCTAGTCATGATTATGAGCTTCCAGGTATCTTCCAGGGAATGGTCAATATATTCAGTAGAGAAGGGGCCAGACGATTCCATGATTACTACTTCGAACCCATCCTTGCATCCAACACCATCCACTACGGCGCATAGGTGGCTTTTTGTGTGGCTTAATTGTTTGATTCCAAACAATTGTCAAACAATTATCAAACAAAAAAATTGTCTGGAAAGGGGGTTTGCAAACAAAAAAATTGTTTGATTGCAGACAACTTGTTTGACTTCGACCAAAAGTTGTTTGATTGCAAACAAACATTTAGCAGGCAATTTAGCAGGCAGTTTTGCATTAAGTCAATGTAACCTAATTTTGATGTGGTACAATTGGATAGAAAAACAGTGTATACAGTATTACTATACGTTCTTATAATGCATGAATAAAAATTGATATTGAGAAAAAAAGATAGCTTTTATTTTTGAAGAGAATGTATAATAAAAAGAACAAACAAACACAAAAACAATAGAAATACTAACAATGAAAAAAAAAGGTAATCTTGTCAATGAAACCATACACTTACCTATTTTATCGAACACAAACAAACTGTTGGTGTCATTATGGTCTTCAGACATGATCGACGGCTGTTGTTTACTGCCATCATCAAATTAACATGGATTAAACCACTGTTATGACCACACAGTATTAAATTGAACAACTATAAAAAATGCTTACCTTTAATGGTACAAACCCTGTATATCACTTGTTTTAAACTATAGAACCATGTTGGGAATTTTTATCGAAAAATCGCTCGTTAAAGCATGTTGAGAAGATTGTATTAATATGTCAATAATTGAGCTTGAAGAAGCATTCAGTATAACTAAAAGATATTCATAAACTATTAACAGTATACATGCATATATGTGCTGTTATGTCCTATATAAAGCAGATCAATAGTGAAGCAAAAAGATTGTATGTCGATGTCTTGTGTGTATCAGCTTCGTCAAAGGCATCAAAA